>LFZO01000293.1:0-47564 GCA_001578225.1 Pseudocercospora musae | reverse complement strand
GCGTCTCTAATCGTTATAGTATTGAACTTCGTAGCTACATTAATTAGACGATACTCCTTGTCCTTCCTAGGAACCTACTTCTTTCCTACTAGGAAGTACGGATTGCGGTACGAAGTATGCGATAGTTTAAGAGTGCCTACCTATATACGCTTACGTACTATTTCTTCTATAATTAGGCGTAGACTCGGATTAATCCTATAGGATAGATGTTCCTATAGTTCGTAGGGAATAGTCCTAATCTTCTATAGTAGAACGATCTTAGGATTGATACGACTAAGATGCGTAAAGTTATATACTAAAACCGCTTCCCTATTGTATAGAAGTTCCTCTAGGAGGTACCTTTCCGTCGGCGTAAGCTCTAAACTAGTACGAATACTAGCAAGACGTTTAAGAGTAAGTCTTAATCTCCTCTTAATCGTAGAGAACTTCTTTGTAATGTACTTCTAATTATAGGGCCCTATACTAGGCAGAAGGACTACTTCTCGATCTAGGCAATCTTGTCTCTAGTTCGGGTTACTACTAGGATTAGATCTATCTATTATATATACACTTCCTTTGACCGGTTTGACCTTGTTAGCTACCCGCTTGTATAGAGTAAAAACGTCTATCGAAGAAACTATAGGCAAAGGTAACCTAACTCGTAGGCGTTTATTTTAGAGGTTAGCGTAGTAGAATAGGGCGTATACCTCCTCCGAGGCGTTACTCTCGTCGTCGAGCCGTTCGATTTGTAATTCGTAGTCCTTCCCTAGTATGCCGCTAAACATATTACTATAATGACCCCCCTAGGGGTTATTAGTAGGTACTCCCGATTAGCTACGGGACAATAATAATACCTCTAAGTCTTGGTCTACTATGCGAAACACCCTAATCTTAGAGTCGTTACCTTCGTTAGGGATAGTAGGTATCTAATTAGCTTGCAACCTTAATTCTTTTTCTAGTTCTTATAGCTTAGCCTAATTAGCTTGTAATTGTAATCCCTCCCTCTCTAACCGGAACGAACAAGAATAGTTTAGACCGTACGCGAACAAGGTATAGACCGTCGACCCTATAGTAGCGCTAGGGCTTTTCCCTAGCGATTAACGACGGCAACGCGTTGCTAACGCTTCTAGGTAGTAGCAACAATCTCCTTATAGGACTTATAGCCATTATTCCCTACGTAGCTAGTAAAAACAATCTTATTCCCTTTCTAGTCGGCAATAGTGCCTTCCTACGACCCGTTATCGTAGTTCTACTAGATACCTTATACTATACGTAACTAGGGCCGTCTAAGTAGAATAGGGGTTTCTAGGTCCGCTAATATCTAGAACGTAAATGTAAACACAATCCTAAAGGTATCTACTAATACGTTATAGTAGGCGCCTACGAACGGGATAGTACTATTAACCCCTCTTATACCTAATACTACTTCTTTATTAATTAGTAAGAGAAGCTACTAGGCTAGAGCTAAAGGTATAATAAGAGACTCCGAGCTATTATTAATTATAGCTCGGACTAGAGAGCTCCGGTTACTAATCTTAACGTCGATGTAGATACTTAGGACAACGGCGAACTTCTAAGTTACTATAGACAAGTTAACGTCTACTAGTCTACTATAGAGTTCCTCGATACTAGAAGAGGGAGCGCGTCCTATCGCGGCGCTCGTAAATCGAACTACATAGGTACCGACTAAGCTAGGTATATTGTTAGCGCTAGAAACGTCCTCGATAGTAGGCGTAAGGAGCTCCTTAAAGTACGGTAGATATTCCAACGATCGAACATCGATATATATTGCCTTGCCTTTGTCTTTCCGGAATGCTACGAGGTCGCGTATAAAGTCTAGATCGTTAGGCACTCGCTTCTAGAAGAGGTTGGTTAGGATACTATAGGCTAATAGATCCCCTATAGAGACGCCCGACTAGAGATTAAGGAACTAAGAAGTCTAGAAGATATTCTATATCCTAGTCGTATCCCCTACCCCGTACTTCTTAATATAATTATCGAACCGAAACGACTTCGGGTCCGTGTCTCTCTTCTTATTATGTACTAGAGGGTTAGTAGGCCTAGGAGGCGAGTTATTAGTACTATTAGTTATCTCAACTTCCTAGGTTTCGGCGATTTCTAGACCTAGCGTAGTAGAAGCGCCGCTATTAGTAGCCGGCAAGGTACTAGACGAAACGCTAGGCATATCGCTAACTTATCGTTAGGCTCTCTACTAAGTAGTAATAAGGTTCTTAGTCTTAGTAACTGTCTCTCGTTGCTCCTTTACCTTATCTATAGCCTTCCGGTTCGGTATACTAGTAGGAGCGGCACTAGGCCTCGAGGGGTTCTTAGCCTATAACCTTATTATAGTAGGCATTGTAGTAACTTCGTCCGTATTATTACTACTCTCCTCCGTTTAGAGACTATACATATCTACAATTAGCTAGTCGTTCTATATTATTGCGGCTACTTTAATAGCTATAGTAGGAATAGACCTATCCTTAGCGCGTTTATTATCTAGGAGCTTCCGGACTCTTTTACCTTCGCGCTTAGTAATAGCTACGAAGGTGCTATTGCCTAGAACCTCCTAATAGATAGGCCTATACCTAGCCTTTAGTAGTAGTAGAATAATAGCTAGTTTCGGAGTACGAAGATCCTACTAGTATAGTATCTACTCGCTAGTCTTACTATAGTAGGTCTTACCGTTTTGCTTGTTTATAAAGCCTCTATCTATAAGCTCCTTCTATACTAGATAGTCGCTCTATATGTAATTAACCCTACTATACATCCAATACTTACCGTCTAGGTTAGGATATATCTTTCTTATACCCCTTTAGCTAGCGAAGACGTCTACTATAGGTACGTTAGGATAAATGTCGTTAGTGTCCTTAATAGCATTAGATACTTTCTAAGTCGTACCGAGCTTGTTAGTAGTAGTAACTAACATCTTTAGCTTATTAATACTAAGGGCCCGAAACTTGTCGATAAACTAATTGAACTATTCGTCCTCCTACGTAGGTAGAGTAACTACTACTATCTTAACAACCGGTAGAGGCGCTAACTAAGACTTAGGCAAGAACCTTAGACTAGGGATAGTAGGCTTAGAAGCAAGGCGGACTAAATCGACATCCCTCTTTTCCTCGCTAATAATAAACTTCCTATAGTTAGTAGAACTATTAATGTCTTGCTTAATATACTCTAAGATCTTCTTAAAGTCGCGAAAGCTATCCGGATCGTTATTAGTAAGCTTATACCTCCGAAAGATACGCTAAGACATAGGCCCCGGAAGGCCTTTTAGGAGTAGTCGGGTCCGCTAAGAGTTTTCGAGGTCTTCCTTTAGAATAGTATCCGTAGCCTTAACGAACTCCCGAATGTACTCCTTTAGGTTATCGTCTTCTATACGNATAGTAGGCTTAGAAGCAAGGCGGACTAAATCGATATCCCTCTTTTCCTCGCTAATAATAAACTTCCTATAGTTAGTAGAACTATTAATGTCTTGCTTAATATACTCTAAGATCTTCTTAAAGTCGCGAAAGCTATCCGGATCGTTATTAGTAAGCTTATACCTCCGAAAGATACGTTAAGACATAGGTCCTAGAAGGCCTTTTAGGAGTAGCTAGGTCCGCTAAGAGTTCTCGAGATCTTCCTTTAGAATAGTATCCGCCGCTTTAACGAACTTACGAATATACTCTTTTAGATTATTATCCTCTATACGTAGTTAGGCGTATAGGGTCTTAAGCTATAGGCGGCTACCTTTAACCCTACGGCTATCGTTCTTACGGTACTTACGTAAGAAGGACTTTTTGAACTTCTCCTAGTCGGCGTCTAACTTGTTAGCTTTGTTAGGATAGCCCTCAAGATTCCTAAGTATAGTATATAGCTTAGTATCCGTAGTTCGTATAAACATACGGATTTTCTCGACATCGGACCGATTATTTAGCTTATACTTGATAAGGTTATCTTCGTACCGTTCGATATAGGTAGTAGTATTGTATCCTTTAAACTAAGGGTTAGAATTACTACTAGGCTCTAGTAGATAGCGCCTATTAATACGAGTAAACTCCTTCTACTACTCTATTATTTACTACTATAGCGTCTTAAAGGTAGTAAACATAGTACTATTAAAGTCTATATCCGGGCTAGGTTCTAGTACTCGTCTACTACTCGGCCTAGCTATAGGTATAGGTTCGCCTATCTTAACTAGAGAGCGCCGGATTTGTTCGTTAAGTAGGTTAGGTTTAGGTTCCTCGTTAGAAGGCGTCGATGCTCGGCTTAGCCTAATACTAGAACTTATTTAAACGAATATAGTAAGGTAATATAATTAAAGACTTGTTTTTACGCTTTTATCGTTCTTGTTTCCTTTTGTAAAATAAATAGGGAATACTATTATATTACTATATAGAATAGGCTTTCGTTTTTATGTAGGCGGGTACTAATAATCCCCCTAGGGGTTATTAGACTTTTCACCCTCCCCTAGCTAGCCTAATTGCTAAGGTAGAGCCTAAAAAAAATCTAGAAACGAGAGCTACGATCTTAGGCTAACTAAGTAACCCTAGAGCTAATATCTACTAAACAACTTAGCAAGATTAATAGGAAACTTTGGTCCTACTTCCTTCCGTAGGATACCTTCTATTTATTATAGTAGAAGACTAAAGTACTATCGAGCTAGGAGCGATCTAGCGAATTAGAAACTCGGCAATCTCTAGCCTAACCGGGATCCCTTTTCTTTAATAGCCTAATGCTTATATATAGGTACGGGTACGGGTACCTATCCTACCGTAGACTTTGGCTAGGTCTAAACATAGTCTAGGTAATTAGTCCTCGCTATGTCTCGGGATCGGTTAGTAGAATAAGACTAGTCGACTAGAACAATATCGTATCGAATAGGTAGTACGCTACTATACGGTACTAGTAGGGTTTTAGAGGATCCCCTAAACCCGGAGCGAGTCCTAGAAAGTAATCGACCGTCTAGGTCCTAAGCCTTAATAGTTTCTAGGGTTTGTAGCTTTTCGGGGTTAAGGCGATGCCCTTATCTAGGAGGTTACTCTTGGTTATCGCTTCTATCGAGACCTCCTAAGACACTATTCGTAACTAGCGCTATAGGTCGTTTGTCGCCTCCTATATATACGTAGTTATCCGTACCTAAGGACTACCTTTAACCTAACCGCCTACTACGATCGAGAAGAGATAGCCCTACCTTCGGCTCTAATAAAGAGTAGAACCTAAACCTATACAAACCTAAGGGCTAGGTAGTATAGGAAGGGACTATAGGTAGCATAACCTATTAGGCTATAGGTAGCCATACTAGGCGGACTAACTATCGTAATAGTTATAGAGGTATATAGTAGTAATTAGAGCTCTATAGTAGAGGTACATAAAATGTAACTAGTAATGTGTACTAAACGAAGGTTAATAATCTCTCTCCCTAGTAGGAAGAGGGCTATATATACTAATCGAGGCCCCTACCTAACTCGGTAGTCAAGTGTATCCTAGTTGCTAGCTAATACTATAAAGGTCTAACTAGACTAAGAGTTTAGCTTATAGCGTTAGTAATAGGTTACTTATCGCCTACGTCTCGCCTTTGTAGTCGCTTCTCCTCGAAGGAGCGTCTATAAGGTTCCTTTTCCCTACTTAGTATTCGATAGTAAAATCGAATAGGGCTAGGAAGGTTGCCTACCTTGCCTACCTACCTACTAACTACTTCATTATCGTAAATCCCTTTAGGTTCGTATAGTCGACGAGTACGTATACTATATACTTAGAGCTATCGAAGTATAGTCTCTAGTACTTAAAGGACTCGACTACTACTAGTAGCTCCTAGTTATAGGTCTCGTAGTTAGTCTCTATAGGTATTATCTTTCTCGACTAGAAAGCGATAGGATACTAGTTACTATCCTCTACCTACTATAAGAGGATTCTAGCTAATACGAACGTAGATATATCGGTTTCGAGGTATAGGGACTACGTAGAGTTAAAGTACCTAAGTAGCGATACTAAATAGAATACATCCTTTAGGCTCTTAAACGCTTACTCCTCGCTTATGCTCTACTAGATTAGACCTAGCTTTCGGCCGTTCTTAGCTCCCTTAGAGAGGGCTATTAGAGGTATAATAATCTAGGAGTAGTTAGGTATAAACCTATAATAGAAATTATAGAACCTTAGGAAGGACTAGACTTTAGTAAGGATAGAAGGATACGGCTACTCGGTAATTACGTCTACCCTACTCCTATCTATCGATACGCCTTCGGTACTAACGATAAATCCTAGGAACTCTATCTATTTCTTCTAGAATAAGTACTTCTTATAGTTAGCGTATAAGCCGAACCGCCTAAGCCTCTTAAGTACTACGCGTACGTTACGTATATAGTACTCTTTATTCTTACTATATACTAGGATATTATCTAGATAGACTATATAGCAAACATTAACTAGGCCTACTAAGGCTCGGTTAATATAATCCTAAAAGGTTATAGATACGTTAGTAAGCCTAAATAGTATTACTAGATACTCGTAGTATCTATAGCGCGTACGAAACGTAGTCTTCTACTTATCGCCTCGCTTAATACGAATACGATAGTATACGTCGATAAGGTCTAAGGATATATACTATTCCGTATCCTTAAGCCTATCTATTGTCTCGCTAATAAGAGGTAGGGGGTAGCGATTTTTAATAGTAATCTTATTAAGATCCCTATAGTCGATATATAACTAAAGACTCCTATCTTTCTTTAGTATAAACAAGATAGGCGTATCCGCCTCGCTTACGCTAGGCCTAATCTACCTATTCTCTACTACCTTGATAAGGTATTCCTAAAGGACCTAGAGCTCCTACTTCGACTAATAATATAGAGGACGATAGGGAGGCTTCCTCCTATCGACTAGGTCGATCGAGTACTCTACGTTAGTATATAGCTAGCGTCGAGCCTCCGGTATTATAGTAAAGATATCTATAAAGTCCTTAAACTCCTCTAGTAGATTAGGGTTATTAGCTACTATACCGGTATTACGTATACTTACTATATATATATACGTTACGTCGCGTATTTCTTTAAAGAACTACTATAGCTCGCTTACTACGATAGGTCTTACCTCGCTACTAGTACTATAGGTCTATATATCCGTTACGCTATCTACGATTACCCGCTAGTCCCTTCGCTAAGGCCTACCTAGTATAAGATCTAGATTAGGTATTTCGAAGGCGTAAAAGGTACCGGTTATTACGCGTTCCTAATCCGATAAGTCTATAATATATAGGCTTAGTATATACGCTCCGTAATAGTATCTACGTTTTCCCTAGAAACTATCGGTACTAGGTAGGGTAGTATTAGTAATCTACTAGGGCTAGTATTAGAGAACAAACTCGCGTAAGACAATATTAATATCTACTATATCGTCTAGTAGGCATTCGACGTATATATCTCTACCCTACGTTACTATCGCGCCGCGTACGCGTTACGATAGTATATATACTATAGAGCTACTAGAATTAGCTATAGTACTTACTCTTAACTCTTAGTAGATACTTTACCTTTTCCCTTATCGGCTACCTTAACCTTGCGTATAGCCTACGAGTCGCTATCCTTCTATAGGTACTTGTTTAGGTAGTCGGGCTTGAAATAGCCCTTCTTCCTATACTTATAGTATTTAACTAAAGATAGGTCCCGACTAGGCCTCGAGTCTTTAGTCTATATAGGCTTCTTGTCTACTTTCTTATCGCGTCTACCCTACTCCTTACTACTACTATAGTTATTAAGGCGGCGCTTCTTCTTTAAACTACTATAGTCCTCGTTATCCTACTCTCGTTTCTTACTATATAGTCTATCTAGCGTCTCGATATAAGCCGCGAGCTATACTAGTTCTTACCTTAGCTCTAGAATAGTATAGTACTTAACGATAGTACTACGTAGCGTAGGCTATAACTTTGCGAGTAGGTAGCGTATACGCTACGCCTCGGTATAGTCGCTTAGCTAATCCTCTAGTACTACGAGTTCGAGGGCAAAGTTCTAAACTATCTAGTTCTTACGCTAATACGCTACCTTATACTCGAGGATTATGTCTAGTATACGATTTATAGGATCTCCTACGTAGTTAACGTAGAAATCCTTAAAATCCTTATAGGTATAAGTACCTAGGTCTTCGAGATCGTAGTTATTATACTACTTCTTATATATATTGCCTATAAGGTATATAACCCTATATAGCGTCTTACTATAGTTAGTACGATACGCATTTCCTAATAAAGTAAAGATTAAGGCTAGTTCCCTTAGGAACCTCCTTGCCTCTTTAATAGTATTACCTCTAAAGGGTTTTAGCTCCTTTAGTCTAGGCTTACCTATTATAATATCCGTAACCGCGTCTATTACGCTTAGCGTAGGCGCCCTACTATATCTATATAATAGTGTAATACTAAGACTAAGCCGAGAGGGTAGGGTCCTATAGATACTCTCTATAGACCTATCCTTAGAATTACTAGTATCCTAGTTAGACTCTAGCGATACTTAGCGATTAGACTACTCGATACTTATACTACGCCTAGTATCCGCTAGCGCTAATCCTACGTTACGCTATATACGTAGCCTAGTATTTTTATACTCTAGCTCCTAAGCTTAGACTTCTTATTTAAGTAGCTTCTACTTAGCTCTCGAGTACGCGATTCGCTCGTTTAACGTAGCCTACTACTCGCTAAAGGTCGTCTAACGTTCTTTATCCCCTTAGGGGCGATCGTCGTCTATAGGCGCTACGGTATTACTACCTAACGTAGTCGGTTCGCTTATACTTATCGTATAGTATTCTATAGGCTACTATAGGGATAGACTTATTAGAACTATTAGGGACTAGGTATATAGTAACGTATAGAATACCTACCTAACCGATAATATAGTAGGTAGTAGAACTAATAAGTACCTCCTAAAAGGATTGCGTAGCGCGCTAGGTTAAAAAGGCTATACGAGTTACGTACGTCTAGCGTACGTTCCTAGCGCGCGCCGCTTAGTATACTTAGGGCTTAGTAAGAGACCTTACCTTATCGAGGTCCTTACACTTAGCTAATCTTCTAGTACTACGAGTTCGAGGGCAAAGTCCTAAACTATCTAGTTCTTACGCTAGCGCGTAGCCTTATACTCGAGGATTACGTCTAGTATACGATTTATAGGATCCCCTACGTAATTAACGTCGAAATCCTTAAAGTCTCTATAGATATAATTACCTAGGTCTTCGAGATTGTAGTTATTATACTACTTCTTATATATATCGCCTATAAGGTATATAACCCTATATAGCGTCTTACTATAGTTAGTATAATACGCGTTTCCTAATAAAGCAAAGATTAAGGCTAGTTCTCTTAGGAATCTCCTTGCCTCTTTAATAGTATTATCCTTAAAGGGTTTTAGCTCCTTTAGTCTTAGCTTACTAGTTATAATATCTACGATTGCGTCTACTACGCTTAGTATAGGCGCTTCGCTATATCTATACAATAGTATTATCCTAAGACTAAGCTAAGAGGATAGGGTCCTATAAATACTCTCTATAGATCTATCCTTAGAATTACTAGCGTCCTAGTTAGACTCTAGCGATACTAGGCAATTAGACTACTCGACGCTTATACTATACCTAGTATCCGCTAGTACTAAGCCGACGTCGCGCTATATATATAGCTATATATTTTATACTCTAGCTCCTAGGCTTAGACTTCTTATTTAAGTAGCTTCTACTTAGTCCTCGAGTATACGATTCGCTCGTTTAGTATAGCCTATCGCTCGCTAAGCGGCTAAGTAAAGCCTAATATTCTTTATTTCTCTAGGGGCGATTATCGTTCGTAGATAGAGTAGTATTACTACCTAACGTAGTTAGCTCGCTTACGTCTACTATACGATGTTCTATAGGCTACTATATAGAGAGACTCGTTAGAACTATTAGGGACTAGGTATATAGTAACGTATAGAATATTCTCCTAACTAATAATATAGTAGATAGTAGAACTAATAAGTGCCTCCTAAAAGGATTATATAGCGTACTAGGTAAAAAAGGCTATACGAGTTACGTATATCCTATATATATACTAAGCGTATACTACTTAGTATACTTAGGGCTTAGTAAGAGACCTTACCTTATCGAGATCCTTATATATTTTCTATTCTATAGGGTTATTATAGTAAGAGATTACTTAGACTAAGAAAGGCTTAAATAAAGTAACTAGGTAGATAATTAAGGAGAGGCTTCTAGAGTAGTTCTTCCTTACAAAGGAGGAACTTAAGGAGGAAGAGGATAGGAAGAAGGAAATAGGAGCCTAGTAAGATAAAGGAGCTATAGAGATCCTCTCTATATCCTATAGCCTAACTAGATATAAAAGATAGGAATAGAATCCTATTATCCTATATAATAGGAAGGAGATAAAGGGATTTATACTAGAGGCCCTAGGCTAAGGGCTTTTACTTTTAAAGACAAATAGAGATAGCTACTTATCTAATAGGTAGAATAGTATAGTAATATAAGAATCTATAATAATAATATATATATAGTAGTAAACTCTTACATTGCTATACTATTCCAACTACTAGACAAGTAGCTATCTCTATCTATTCTTAAAGGTAAAAGCCCTCTACCTATAGCCTCTAGTACAAAACCCTTTATCTCCTTCCTACTTTGTAGGATTCTATCTCTACTATTAGTATCTGTTTAGGCTATAGGATATAGAGAGGATCTCTATAGCTCCTTCCTCTTACTAGGCTCCTATTTCTACTTCTTACCTTCCTCCTCCTCCTTTTCTAGTTCTTTCTTTATAAGGGAGAACTACTCTAGGAGACCCTCCTTAATTATCTACCTAGTTACTTCGTTTAGGCCTCTCTTAGTCTAGGTAAGCTCCTACTATAATAATCCTATCCTTTAGATAAGTTAGTTCCTTATTCTTTGTCTCTTTAGATAGAAGAGTATAATATACTTAGGTATCTAGGCCCTATATCTATATATATACTCTAGTATCTTACCTAGAACCCTCCTCCTTATTAGGTATATATTTAGGCTAATATGTTCGGTTCTAATTAGTATTGCTATCGTGCTTTGCTTCCTTAACTATCCTTAGTATATTTCCCTACCTTTTAGCCCTTCTTACTAGGCTATAGGGAGTTGTTAGCTCTATTAGGATGCCTACCTTTTCCTAACCTAGCTTTCCTATTATATATTCTATTTCTAGTATACCTACTAATACTTAGGTATTATTCCTCTCTATTAGATATATTCCCTAGTCTATCTATTAACCTATTCTACTATCTATCGTTACTTTGTTTTTAGGTCTTGTACTTAGACTATACCCCTATTTCTCCTATATTCCCTCTAGACCTTTTTATACCTCTTCTAGATAAACTTAGTAACGGGTTTGTCCTCTATCTTAGCTAATTATTGTCTTACTGTCTCTTATATATACAAAGAGATAGGTAGGATTTATACTTTCCTTTAGAGGACCCCCTCTACTATACTCTTATATACTCCTATAATATGCCTTAGTACCTAGTTTTGGATCTTTTCTAGCCCTAGGGTAGCCCCTTTTCTATATCTAGATAGACCTTCTAGGATTATCTAGACCTTAGCTCCGTATATTATTGTAGGCCTTACTATAGCTATATATAGGTATTTTGCCTTTTAGAATAATACTCCCTATATAGATTTATATAGCCTTTAGAGTAAGGATATCTAGGATATGCCTTTCTCTACTACTTTCTTAATATATAGGCCCTACTATAGTTTCGAATCTACCTAAACTCCTAGTAGTCTAAGGGATAGCGTAGGTCCCTCCTTAAACCCTATTATATTAACTATAGCTTATAGGTTGTGTCTTGTTCTACTTTTAGTAAAGTAGATTAGTTAGTACTTCTATAATACAAAAGTAGCTTCGTACTTAGCTACCTATTGTACACATTTGTCGTATACTATCTCTAGCTTTCTATAGTTCCCTTCTATCGTTTTCCTATATACAAGGATATTAGAGTTATCTACGAATCCTATTACTATCGTTCCCTTACCCTTAAGGTTAGGGAGGAGTATAGATACAAAGAATAGGAATAGGACTAGTAAGAGGGTTAATCCTTATAGTATTCTAGTTGTTTAGGGCCTAGCCTAATCTATGTATTCTCTAAGCCTAAGGCATATAGTCCTATCCTAAAGGAATAACTAGATAAACTATACAATATACTATAGGTATACTTTTATCTTAATATTGTATATTAGTCTCTAGTATAATATATTGTCGAATGCTCCTAATATGTCTAGGCATAGTATTAATACTACTATTATTAGGTCCGTTCTCTAGACTGTCTAGACCTATTCTATTATTAGCTCTAGGGCCGATATAGTAGATCTTCCTAGTCTAGCTCCTATTTAGGATTAGGGAAGGAGGTCTCTAGCCTCTACTTCTTTACTTATTCTTCCTACAATAATAGTCTCTAGGACCTTTGCTAGGGTATTTAGTAGTACTATAGGTCTATATGCTCCTAGTTTAGTATAGTCTAGCTTCTATAGCTTCTTTAAAACAACTATTATAGAGTATTTAAAGGGTTTAGGATAGTATCCTTATTGTAGGTATACTATAAAGAACCTATATAGCATATGTCCTAGTTCCTATTAACATTCCTTAAGTATTAGGTTAATAATTTAATTAGGTCCTAGGGCTTTACCCTTAGGGAGCCTATTAAGTATCTTCTAGAGTTCTCCTACTCTAACTTCTTCCTCTATCTAGAATAGGCTCGGATAGGATGCGTTTTGTATATCTTTTAAGTCGGCTTACCTTAGCTCGGGAAAGAAGTGTTAGGCTAACGCTTCTACTTTCCCTTAGTTTTCTATTTATATTATACTATCCTTATCCTTAAGCTCTAGGAATTGTAGGAGGGGATACCTTTGTCCTATCCCTTCTCTAGCCTATTTTACTAGCTTCTAGATCCTATTCGGGTCCTCGGTAATTTCTTTAACTATATTCCTCTATCCTAGGTCCCTATCTTTCCTAATCTACTTGCCTTTAGCCTATACGGCTATTAGGTATGCCGCTAGGTTCCCTTCTATTCTATCTTAGCTCTATTCCCTCTTTAGGCGTCTTATCTTCTTTACTACTTTGCTATACTCCTTTAACTAGGTTATTTTAGCGTACTTAGATAGTTTAGCCTTAGGGATCTCCTCTTGGATTATCTTAGTAAGTATCTCTTAGATCTCTTAGGCTATCTTATTAAGCTATTATAGTATATCTATTGCTTTAGTAGAGATTTCTTATACCTCCTCCTTTACCCTAGTCCTAATCTTGTCTTAGTCTACCTTTTTCTATTATAGCCTTTATATCTAGGCTCTAGTGTTAGTCTAGGCCTATAGGATCGTAGTTTGGATTAGTATATAGTCTAATCCTATTTCTAAATCTATCCTTGTTTTGTATTCCTATATATCTCGTTAGATTCCTATAGTTCTAAATACTAGGTCTAGGGTCTAGTAGCTCTTTAGAGTCTCCTATATAACTATACCTAGCTCTAGTAGTAGGTTAAGGTAGGTGTTTTCTATAATAGTAATAAGGTAGTCCGCTACCTAGTATTAGTTTTAGGTATTGTTCCCTCCCTACCTAGGGTAGTATAGGTTGAAATCCCCTAGTAGGATAATCTCTTCCTCCTCTTTCCCCTAGGTTACATCCTCTATTAGTAGGAGGATGCCTAGGGCGTAGTCTCTAGTAGGACTAGATAGGTTATAGTAGTTTATAATATTAACCTATCTCCCTCCTATAAGGAGTCTAACTATAATTATATCTCCCGAGTATTCTTTTGTAGTCTATATTTGTATACTAATTTCTTTAGATACATATATAGCAACCCTTAGGTATATTACTCCTAGGAGTATAGTGTAGTATCCTAGGTATACTACTATATTCCTATTACTAGGGCTAATCTATAGTTCCTAGATTGCGATTATCTAGTATTCTTTTAGATCTAGCTATTAGAGGAAAGGGATTTAGATCTTATGTTAGTATTGTACTATAGGATAGTAAGCTTCCCTTAACTACTATTTATCCTAGGCGTTCTAGTATGCCTATATGTCTTCTATCGCTTCCTAGCTTTAGCTTTAGCTTAGTTGCCCTTCTTGGCCTATAGCTAGGGGGAATAGGGAGGAGATCTTAGTACTCTATAATCTGCCTACTATAGTAGTAGAATTTGTACCTATTAGTCTCCTTAGTAGTCTTCTTAACCTATCGTCTATATCTAGGTCTAGGCTTATACTTCTAACCTTTCTCTTAGATTTAATAGTTATCTACCCTTCTAAGTCTCTTAGGTCTTTTAGGTAGGTTAGGTAGTTCTAACTTTTAGCTACTTAGTCTCTAAATGCCCTTGCTTTCGTAATAGCTACCTGTTTTACCTTACATAATACTAACTATACTATATAGGTACTTTAGTAGTTACTATACTTCCTTATTATTCCTTAGTATTCGTCTATTCTATATAGTCCTACGTATTTTCCGTATATCTATTCGGCTCTATAGTACTTTGTAACGTACCTAAATTATCTATACCTTAGGCATTATATAGGTCTCTACTTTAGATCAAATTCCTCTACTATAAGAAGGGTACCTTAGGATATAAGGCCTTTCTATATAATTTCTCTTACTTAAGCTAAGCTCTATGTATTTAGGATAATAGAGGAGTATACCTTGCCTTCTATAGCCTTCCGGCTCTTTAGCTAAGCTACTTAGGATATCCTAAGATTCGGGTAGAGTCTTCCGTTTTCTTCCTAGATCTTATAGATATAGCTTAGGTCCTTTAGGTTAAATCCTATAGCCCTAAAGCTATAGACTAGTACCTAGTATACTAGAGCCTCTACTATAGTACTAGGGAGTATCTTCTATATCTATCCTAGTTTATTCGTTAACTTGTCTTTAGTAGGTTTAGATACTATAAATACCTATAGGTCGCTACTTTCAAGTTTCTTAATAGCGATTACTCCTAGGTCTTTAAGTCCCTAAAGTATCTCTTAGTTAGTAAGGCCTTTTATCTTTTCTTACTCTTCTCTATAGCTAACTCTTATTATAATTATATAACTTTTAAGGGGGATTTTCTATATACTTAGTATAGCTAGCTAGCCTTAGGAGGTAGCCTATACCTATGTTCTCGGTTCGGGTATTTTCGTAGTTTAGAGGTTCTATAGATAGGTTCGGAGGGTGTCTATAGTATCGGTATCTTTTAATTAGTATAGGAGCTAGGTCTAGGCTCGCTAAAGGAGGGAGAGGAGGGATAGGGAATCTAGGGCCTAGGGAGTATCTAGTACCTTTTAAATGTCTTCTATTAGGGTTTGTAGGTTCCTTTAAATGTTTCTACTCGTTTTTAGCTAATTAGGCTATTCTTTCGGGCCTTTAGGGCCTAGTTTAGGTATTAGTTAGCCTTTAGTCTAGCTTTAGGGTAGAGGCTAGATCCCTCCCTCCCTCTACCTTTCCTCGAGTCTACCGTTACGGTATTGTTTCTAAGAAGGTATATTCGTATCTCCTATACTCGTAGGCGCTAGCGCCTTAGCCTAGGAGTTAGACATATTTTGTTCTATATATATAGTAGTCTTAGTAGATATATACTAATATAGAGACTAGTACTATTAGACTACTAGTCTATTTACTAAAACTAAATCTTGTCGAAAATATATAGGCTATTAGAAGTACTAGATTAGTAAGTAAAGGATAAGGCTAGCTATACTTTATAAGCTTTAACTTACGATATCTAATAAATAGCTAAATATTCTAATTCTTTAAAATTTCTTTAGTTTAGTATAGAAATATTATAAATTAATTATTAAAGCTAATAGTTATCTATTATCTTATTAGCTTACTTATATAGCCTTTTAACTTAATTTAGCTAGCGTAACGCTAGTATAGACTATCCTACCTACTATTTAGTTAGAGTAATGTATAGTTAGGGAAGTCTAGATAAGAGAAACTTTAGTACGAAGTAGAGGTAGAGTTTAAGCTTTCTTAGAGAGAGCCGAAAAGTTAGTCTAACGCTCGCTTCGTATTGCCTTTCTAGCTATCGTCTATCGGTAATCCAAAGATTAGTCGATAGAGCATAATAGTCCAAGATTGCTATTAGTTCAAATGGTACGGTAAATATGCAGTTGAGATTACCTCGTATAAAGCTAGAGCATTGATATTTCGTGTAGCGTTCCCAGGATTACTCTACTAACGCCAAGTTTTCCAGTCCCTCATCCCTCGGGAGCTTTGCAACTTCAATTCTACCCTTGAGCTGCTCCCTCGTCTCCTTGTCAAACCCATAAAGTTGTAGCACAACTTCTGGAGATAGCTGCGTGAGCGGATCGAACCACTCCAGGAGGCGTTGTGTGTCGAAGCGCATAGTGGTTGACACAGGCACAATGAGTGCCAACTTCCGAAGACTCTGCGCACATTCGATAAACGCCGTCATGAATTTTGTCGGATATCTATAATCGGGAGAAGAGTCGTGTTGCCCGCAGCAGGGTTTGATAGTCAGCTGCAGTCGAATATTAGAAAGGTCGGACAATCTGCCGAGATTTTTGGTAAGGCTGGTTTCGATCTCATCAGGGCCTTCTGTGCAACGGCCCTCGAAATCGCCGCTGATGTGAAGAGTGATAGAAGTGGAAGGGACGTGGTAGCATTTTCTTAGAATGACGACGTTCAAGATTGCAGGCGTCACGTCTTGGAAGATGCCAACGGCTTCTTTGTAAACCTTCTTCGAGACTCGAAGGATCTGAAGGTGAGCTTTGCGTCCTGCTTCTCTATCGCTGCGGCCTGGCTCTTCGTGGCGGGTCAAGAGGTCTTCGTAGACGAGATCGCGCAGCTCTGGTGGTAAACCCATAAACCGAAATCTCCATTCCCGGTCGAGCTGCTCGAGTGTAGAGATACACTGGCTCCTGCGCGATGTCAGTCATATGCCTCAATATCGTAGCGAAAGCGAGCTGCGTACCTGAGAAGGGTTTCAGGGATGCAGTTGGCGTTACGAGCGCGCAGAAACTCCTCCAGCTCAAGTCTTGAACACGAAGCGTAGTCCATGATATACTCGGAAGGTACAAATTCAAGGTGGAAGACGAGGTGCGTTAGACAAATGCTTGTGCTCGTAACTATTACGTGTTGTCTAGCACAAAATTGGAGTCCAAGACGGTGTAGGCGTCGATTGTGGACTCAATGTGGAGGTCGACAAGTTAAGTACAGAAGTAGTAGCTACAAAGCTTTCCCAATTCAGGCAGGAGGCAAGTCTTGGCAGTTTTGGCCGAGTGCCGAATGCCGAATGCCGCTAGTCCACGTACATGAGGTGCCTGCATCGATCTTTGGCTTTGCAGCCTCGATCTGGCGAAGCACTTCCTGCTTCACAGCCTCATCACCAAAGCCCTCAAGCTGAAGCGTCGTCTTAGATGGCAGCTGTGCAAGCGGAGTCAGCCACTCAACCCATTGCTCCTGAGTACCTGCTCCAAGCACCGTAATGACCAGCGTGCGAAGGTCGGCTGCTGCTGCAGCGATGGATGAAGTCAAGGCAATCGGCAGAATCCAATTTCTATTTGGTTCGTGGCCGACGTACCAGTTGATGTTGAGCCGCAAACGGATATGGCGCATACGAGCCAGCCCACTGACACGCTGATCAAGCATGGTCTTGACGTCGAACTTGTCGGTAAGGTCTGGCAGAAAGATGTGGCCAATGTCGCCGTCGAGGTGCATGCGGAGGTTTCCGCCAGAGCGGGGCCAGAAGGAGCGCAACTTGCCTCTTGTGATGCCGACACCCAGATCCGCCGTGTTGACATCGTTGAAGATGCCGACAGCCTCCTTGTGAACTTGCTTGGAAACTCGCAAAATTGCTAAGAAAGCCTTGCGGCCCTGTGCCTTGAAGCGCATTAGAAGCAGCTCGTAGATCGCGTTTCGCATCTCAGGTGGGAGATCCATAAACCGGAACGTCCAATTGCGATCCATCTCCTCCAGCATGCGGATGTACTGGTATCTAAAGGAATGGCATTAGTATGAGTCGTGGAACATACGCAGAGGAGCGTACCTGCGCAAACCATTCGGCGGTTCCTTATGGGTGCGAGTCCGAATGAATGCCTTCAACTCGAGCGTCGAGACTGGGTTGTAGTGCATTGTGTACATCTTGGTGGCATGATGAGTGTCGGAATAGAAACAGCCCTCGTGGCTGTGGTCGCCAATAGCGCTGGTCATGGCGACGAGAGGCTCGAAGAGGTGCAGGTGCACTGCTATCGAGTGTCAGGCGCGGCCGGTGGCTTGCGATGTATGAGCTCGATGTGCTTCTAGTGCATCGACAGCAGATTTCCTAGGCGAGTCGTAGTGAAGACGAGAAAGAACGCGAATTTGAATAGTGGACTCAAATTTAGCGAGGGTGGAGTTCTGGCGTGACGCTGAGAACGGGCCACATGAAGTGCTTGCTCTCACATGCTCCAAGCTTGGGCGTACTACTGGACCTTACCGGGTAGTAGGGACTGGGAGAAATGGCTACTTTCTTTCAGCTGGTATCTTTTTAAAGCACAAAATCACAATATACTCCTTTGACGCCAACGCGCTCCCGCAGCTCTCAAAATCTGTCTGAGAGCGAAGTCAACATATCTTGAGCTCTCGACCGCCTTGACATTCCTGGGTGCGGTCCTGGCTCGGAGGGCGTGCGCAAGCTATAGCTGACAGGCCTTTGCTATTTTCGAATTGATGAGTCTTGGAGCGGGTGCGGGGCGTATGATATCGCTGGGCAACCGGCGCCTAGGGTTGATATATTGGTCCTCCTCAAAGTCCAGATGCCGTGAATGAGTCAAGACCTGAGTTGATCATTCCAGCCTTTCAGGATTTTAAATTGGCACGCTCTTCATGACATTCCTCATATACTTAGAGCAAAGAATCCAGACGCGTGAACACGCTCAAGCATGCCGCGACCACCTCCAATTGCAGTTCCTTATCCTTGGCTGCATTGACCTCATCACGGATGACCTGATCCAGGTTGGCGCCAATGGCAGCTGGCCCTCCAGTTCTGCGTCCAAAAGGCCATTGTGAGTACTCCGCCAAAAGCTCGTCTACCTGTGCGAATGCCCTTTCTCGTGCCTCGTGACCTAGTGTGACCAGAGCATTCTCAAGCACATTCGCGGCATAGGCAGCGCAGAGCATGGCCACGGTGCGTAGGTATCTGAACTCCATCTCTTCGGGCAGGAATTGAGATGCTGGGAGCACCACCGTTCGGTTGGTAAGCACAGCTCGGACCCTTCGTCTGATCTCGTCTTTGGCGCCGCCGTCCGCGACTGGATGTGTAGCCATGTCGAAAAGGAGGAAGTTACGCTTCTCCGTTCGGAGGATGCCCTTGTCGACCAGACCTTTGGCCAATCGTTCGCGGACTTGCTTCAGCTGGTAGCCGATCTTCATGAGGTTCCATGTCTCGCCTGTATAACGTGAGCACTTCTTTCCATAGATTTCTGGTCAGACTGTTGAAGGCATACCTGACATGAGATCAATCCACGAACTCACGCTCATCTTCTCGCTGCTCTTCATCATCTTCAATGCCTCGTCAAGCAAGACTTCTCCAGTTAATGTGTCGTCCACAACCTCAATAAGTCGGTCTGCAAGCGGAAATCTCCTTCTCGAGCTATCTCGCTGCATGGAAATCCTCCCTCTGAATGCCAGCTCAATGACAATGCACCCTCGCAGTGCGTACGAGATGTTGTCATTCCAAAAGCTCAGATATCCCTGCTTATCTTTCAGTCCCATGAGGAGCACTTCCTCCATGAGTGTGAGCTTCGGCTGCTTGCTACGCTCAACATTCTCGCTAATGTCTCGAGGGTCGAATGCGATCTTGTGTCCATTCTCGCCGGCTTCATAAGATGTCTCAGGCGCGGAAGAGAAATTGTTCGAGGGCTTTGGTGCTGGACTAGAGACTCTGCTGCTCTCCTCATCACCATTCGCAGTGGTTGCGCTGCCGCCGCCGGCGCCTCGTCGCCGAGTCAGGCCTGAGCCCGAGGCCGAAGCCATATTGTATGTGTATGTTCAGGCGCACTGTATGCCGAGTCGTGGTGTCGGCGTAGAAGGTGCGAATTGGCTTTTGAGGTGGTCGTTCGCACACGTGCCAGCGGTCGAGCAGGGCTGAGGAAGAGCGGGCCCCAACGGCGAGGGCGAGTGAATGTTGTCGGTCGCCGATATAGGGCCGTGATACGCGACAGTCTCCTGCAAAGCGTGCAAGCAATTATGCTGGGCTACAAATGTGTCGCGACTGTTACGGCGTGTATGCAGCCATATGGAGTAGCCTGGGAAGGAGAATGTGCTTTGAACCTCGCTCCAACTCCGGAGCAGTTCTATGTGGCTGCCGAGCTTTACTAGCGCCGATCAACATCGATCATGCGTGCTTAACGAGAAATGTAATGCTTGTGCCCTAGATTGCAAGTGAACAGGAGCAATATTGCTTGTGGATACAGGTGCAATATTTTCAAGCACGACGTTGGAAACGACTACCATTGCCAGACGACACCAATGGCGTTAATGGCAACCCGCTGGCTGGACCAATTCCTCGACAAGAACTGTGCATGGCAGTATGGTAGATTGAACTTGGTGATACAGGTCGTGCCGGATGCTCCATTCGAGAGCTTGCAATGTACATGATACTGCCTGGTTCTGTCTGAATTCCGCCAGGCCACTTCCACAACTCTATGCCAACCAACCTCCTGCTCTCGGGTCTCCTGAAAAAAAAGCTTCAGGGTTGTCTAGTGGGCTGTACGTAGTCAGCGTAGAAGCTAAGACGGTGCCCTCTTTTCTACTCACCATCTGGCTGCTTCATGATGTAGTCCACGGCTTGGCTCACTACGGGGCGTTAGCAATTTGTCCTGCTCTGAGCTCTTTCACTCCACGTACCGCTTTGAATCGCGTCTGCCTCCTTATCTGGAATCTCAATGCTGAACTCCTGATTTTCTGGTGAGCCTTTACTCGTTGTCCTCGCTATGACGCCACGGACCTCTTCTATCGCCATGACCACTTCCACTGTGTCCAAGCTGTCCAATCCGAGGTCGTTGGTGAAGTGGGAGGTCGCGGAGAGCTACGAGTAGCCGTCAGTACTTGCTGCTCCTGGTTCGGAGCTAGTGCGTGTACCTTTGATGGATCTTGAACCTGCAGCATAGATTAATCCAACGCCTTTACATCGCTCACTTTCCCATGCATACCTTATCGAAGTTCTTCAGCAAATCAAGAATGCGACCGGTCACTTCTTCCTGCCCGAGCCCTGAAGCGCTCGCGTAGCATCGTACTGCTGCGATTCTCGTTGCTGGTGTTGAGATTCGTGATGTGACGAAGGGGCTGCGAATGTATGTGCGGACGGCAGGCTGGGCCGCGCGAGTGCTAGATAGAGCGACACATCGTGCGCTTCGGAGGAGAGCGGTGCGGAACATATTGTCGATGTGGAGGCGATGGAATGGGACAAGTTATTGGTAGGGTGTGCTTGCTAGTGATGGGCTCTGGGAGAAACAGCAACGGACCCTCCCGAGGCTTGCCGCGGAAAAGACAGTTGACGACCTCAGGACTCAGAACTTCGACACGTCGCCAGCACAACTCGCAACGAGCTCCAAGAAGGCTCGATGCTGATTGTACGCACGCCACGTCTGATCGCCGTGCATTCGCAGCGTGCATCTTCGATTGCTTGCTGCAAGACGGTACAGCTGGACAGCACCGCTCCGCAGTTCCATCTCACAGAGCAATTCCGGAGCGCTCAGACTCCAAACACGAGATCGCAAGCCACAAAATACCCTTTTTCGTCATGGAGCACCTCTGGACTTCTATGAGGACTACTTATAATGGCCAGTGAAGCCTCGGCCATTATTGCCATGCTCGTGGGTTGAGGATATAGACACAAGCTCAGACCGTCTAAGTGAGCACATGCAGAATGATCCACTCGAGATCTTAAAAGAAGCGGCGCAGACCTCAAAATTCTCACGACGTGCCTACATAAAAACCTTCATTGCTCGGAGTCATGCAAGCGCTCAGAACGACAAGGTCGCAGAACGCCGAATCTACGCGGAGAGTGGAGCCGGTGTAGATATCATTTCTAAATGTTCTCTCTCTTCTCCTTCGTCGTGTAACTTAGGGCCATGAGAAGTCGGTCTCTTGACGTTTGAAAATGTGCTGGGTGTCCTTGAGGACCCACGACTGCTACGGCTGGATTTTCCAAACGGTACATATATCCGCTAGCACTATTTCTCTGTCGATTTTCGAACATACTAGGGAATCTTTGACGTTTCCAGGTCAACGCCCTTCTTGGCTGATGAATGTCGCTCAAGAGAAGCACGATTTCGTTCTGCACACGCGGCTACTCAGAGCCATTGTCCACTGTCTGTCGGGCGCAGGCCATATCGATGTTCTAGAGGATTGGCTACTTGTCGATTACGTTCCTTCCTATGCAAAAGCAGAATCGCTGGAGAGAAAATGTGTTGCACTATGCCATATTTTCCATGATACACTGGCATGAACAAGCGAACAGAGGCCTGGAAGATGGTGTCAATTTCTTTTCCTTCAGACTCGACAAAAACAGAAGCGCGACGAAATCATTCCTTGCGGGATGGCCTGCTGGAACCTTATGAAGATTCTTACGGAGACAGCAGAGGCACGGACCATCGAACGCCGTTCTATTCGATGACTTCAAAGCTGTGTTCCCACGATTCTAAACAGGACTTGCCAGGGCTTCACTCTGTGGTGCTCAGTGCGACTGATGCTAAGCCACAAGAACCGACGTCTCAGAAGTAACCACCTCATTGGATGGGCTTAAAATATCTCCGCCTGTGTAGCTGGCAGCTTAGGTCGACAGTGTCGGTAAGAATGTCGTCAGTACCGAGCGGCGTGCGCAGAGCAGAACTCGGTGTCAAAGGGCTTGAGAACGAGACGTCAGCGACAGCATTCAATGCAACAGGGCCGCAGGGTATCTGCCTCACTTCTCCACATCACTTCTTCCACAACTCGACACCATTCCTTTACAGTTGATCATTTGTTCAGCCACGATCACATGTGAAGGCTTCTCTCGGACCTGTCTCCTTCACTTTAGCCATTTTGATCGTGCAGATCTGCTCCGACACTGCCTCATGTTCTTGTATCAAAACTTCAGGACGCTTTCCATATCTTGTCCAGGCCTCCGTTCGGCGCGACGTTCTTTGAGCAATGGCCACCTAGGCTCAATTTTCGTGGTTGTAGTGTCAGAGTGCCTCGAGCATAGCTGAGCTCTGATGATTTTTGTGAACTAGACCAGAAATGCGCTGGCTTAGTTTCCAAGACAGTCAGGAGGCCTTATTCTTTCGGCTTATGATTCTCAATTCCTGCTGTCTGTGCTGCCGCATGATTTTGTTCGGCAAGGCATGCATGTAAACACTGAACAGCCGCTGAAGCTCATTGCGGCCGAGTCTGCCACAAGGATATGGTCGCGGCGTCCAAGCCTCGCTGCATAGCGCAGCTTTGTGCAACATGGTGACTGCTTTGCTATGTTCCATGAGTTGATAAGCCCCTGAATGACGAGCGACAGCCATTACTGTGTATCACTGCTCAGCCACAATGACTGAGTGCTGTCCTCTGGAATTCGTATTGGATTTACAGATGTGTTGTGGTGAATGCTCGTATTGTCTCACTGGGTAAAGATTCAGCCAGAATTTTTGAATTCGGTCTTTTGACAGTGCTCTCGCAAAGTGTCACCAGAACAAGTGCTTGGGAAAGTGCGTAGAGCCAGCCTGAGGTGGTACTGCGGTTGCTGGCTTCAGGCTTGTCTGAGATTGCTGCGTGCTCGGTGGTGGCGACCACTGTGCTTGCGTCGAATGGGACTGATGCGATGCCGTTCGATGGTGGTTCGAAATGGAAAAGAGCGCTTCGCCTGCCTCTCTCGTGTCTTGACTATATCTGCGAGAGTCAGGTCTGGCCATGACTGCTTCCGGTGCTGTCCAAAGCTCGGTCCTTCTGGCGGCAGACGGGTACTGCTGACTGTCAATATCGATATGCTTCCGATGCGCACTCCCAACGTTCGAGCTCGAGTGCAACGGAGATGTTTCGTAGAGTGTGTCAGTGACTGCGCTGCTTGGAAGTCGGGCTGGCGGGATGATGGTGGTGCTTTCGGGCGGCATTGATGGAGCAAAAGATGGACGAGGCTGTGTATTCGTGATGTCGGCAGCCCGGCGAAGTCTTTCCCACGCTCTGATGCCGTGCAGTGTATTCAGAGGGTGTGAAGACCAGTACTCCGAGCCAGACATGGCGCTGGTCCAGGTCTGATGGCTGGGAGCGGCGGCGAAAGCAGAGTCACGCTGCAGTACATGGAGCAGTTCGGCATCTGATGTGCTGTCGAGGAGTGCAAGAAGCAGCTTTTCCGTGTGTTGGAGACGGTCTTGCAGAGCACGTAGGTAGTCCTTGGCGGGTCCTCTTGGGCGAGCGCGAGTCAGCTCACAGTGCAACACATCATGGTGGGGCTTGCCTCTTCTTCGTCTCACTCCACCAACACTCCTCGTTGTGCAATGTACATTGGTCGCATACGGGCCTATGAACGGTGTGGTGTGCACGGTCAGCTGATGTCTTTGGACAAGAATGCACATGCAAGACTGCACCCACTTTTCGCCCGAGCATTTCTGCCTCTTGGCGCGACAGACGGCACAAGCAGCAGTGATCCTGGAGCGCCGAGTCTTGTCTGGCATTTATGATATGTGGTGTTGTCGTATTGCGTAGGACTAGTTCTATTGGCGAGGCCAGCCAGATTTGAGCCTCAGGAACCCTATCTCCTACTCAGACCAGAAACACGTGACTGCACAGCCACACCGCAGTCTTTGTTTCTGGTCTGATCCGGTTCTGTCAGATTTTGCAGAGCCTACATAATCATAAATTCGAATAGAAATTTTCGCGACAAGAATGTGTAATAACTAGGCCCTTTTTTCAAAATCGGCTACGTCTTGTTATTAGATAATTACTTAATATATCTATTAAGCAATTTTTGTTTCTATCTAATACCTAAGCAAAGGCTATAGCCTTGCATTTAGTCAAAACATCAAGAGTTTAGTTTGCATAATCTAAGTCGACAGAACCGGCCTAGACTAGAAATCAGTGATTCGTGTCAAGCCACACACTAGCCACACACGTGACTTCCTACACATACACACATACTTAACACGATCACTGATTTCTAGTCTGGTCTCCCGAGATAGCAGGAACCCACACCACACCGTTCAGACTTCACTTGACCTCGGCACGCTCCCGTCGCTTGTGCAGACTCATGTTTCTTCCTCCATGCAACATCACCTGGCTTTGTATAGCATTCGGTCTCTGCCGCAAGCTCGATCTCCGCCATGGAGCCTGAGGCTACCGAGTCGTCTGCTATCGATATAGGTACTTCTTCTACCAACCACGAGACGGGCTCCCTGACGCAGCCGTCTCGGCACGAGAGCCGCTTCATCGGAAGCAGCTCCGGCGTCTTCTTCGTCAATACCGTCAAGAAGGCCTTCCAAGTCTCCCAGTCCCAGCAAGAAGAGCCAAGCCATCTGCCGCCTGCCGAAGAGACCGTGGGAGGCGAAGACGACTACGCACCCTCTCCGTCGGCCCGCAATTCCCCCGACCACGGCCAAGCTTTTCAGCTGAATATCAACAGTCAACGAGCCATTGAAATCAACACCTCCGCCCACCTGGGCTCGCTGCCGCCCTATGACACCGCCCAGCAAGCCATCGTCGAGTACTTCAAGACATGGCATCCCATCCTGCCCTTCCTCAGCGGACCCGCATTCTTGGCCTCTATGCACGCCCTCTACCAACACCATCCACCCTCCGCCAACCCTTCCGCTCGCATATCTGCTGACCGTGAAAGGCTCTGCAACTTGATCATCTTCCAATGCATCCTTGCAATTGGAACCTTCAGCCTGCCCGTTGCTGTTGCGCTTCCAGGACAAGCCTCCCTGCCATCAAAGTCGAATCTGCTGTCCCTTGTTGCGTCGCTTGCATCAAGACACGACCTGCTGACCATCCAGACTTTGCTCGCAGCCCAAGTGTATTGCGTGTCTACCTTGTCTCTCCGGACAGCATCGACCATTGGCGGCATTCTCGGCAAGCTCTTGTTCCATGCTGGCATGCACCGATGTCCATACCGATATCCTCAGCTGTCGAACGAGGATCGCGACCTTCGCAAGAGGATCTTGTGGAGTGCCTACTCCATCGACCGCTACCTATGCCAAGCTCTTGGAATACCCGTGTCGCTATCCGACAGTGAAATCGATGTATGTGTGTCGGGTCGGCGAGAGGCTCATGGGACAACGCTAACGCACCCGAATGCTGTCCCGCTACCGACACACAGCTCGGAGCCCAACGCTCTAGACAGCAATAGCGAGCGTGCCGATGCGGCCGGTCCGCATGCAGGCATGACACATGACGCCAACATGAAATTGGAAGTGATTCTGGCTAATTTCGTGGAATATGGCAGATTGGTGGGCAATCTGATGGAGCTGTTTCATGTGTCTTTGCATGCACGCAAGAATGATCCACGGAAGATCTTATTCCTGCGCTCGGATGTCGATAAGTGGTTCAACAGCATGCCATCTGAGCCTACCCCGTCTTATGCCAACACTGGGGCCGACGAGCAGATAATCCGGTTCTTGCCATTTCTTCATGTTCTCTACGAGCAGCTGAAGATCTCTATCCATCGGCCGTCTCTATCTCTGCCGAGATCGACGCCAGAGTTTCATCACTCACTCCAAGTGACGATTCGTGCCGCGAAGCGCACTATTCTTGCCATGGAAAGGCAGACAAATTTGTTCTGGCCTGGTTATGTGGCATCAGTCTGGATGTCAGGTCTCATCATTTCGTTCGCCTGTCAAATCGGCATGTATAACACTTCACAGGGCTCCACCGAGATCCTTCGCTGCCTAGACTTGCTCAAACGAATGGGCGAGCGATGGAGGAGCGCGCAGAGGTGTTATGCTGCCCTGTCCACACTGCTCTCGGACTTGCAGAAGAACCAACGTCGTATCAGCGACCTCCAAGCAGAAGACGACCCTTTTGGCAGGCAAGCGAAACGGCCAAGACTCGACACGTCGGCTTCCGAAGCTGGGCAGACCTCTACATCCGTGTCTCCCACGTCAAATGCCGAGGTGTCGCAGAACGGGCGCAAGACGAAGAAGCCAAAGACTGATTACATGTCCGTCCCCATGTCCACAAGCGGTGGCACCGAGTGGGACGTCAATGATATATTCCAAGACCTCAGTTGGGAGACGCTTTTCGAGGATATGACACAAGACACCGACATGCAATTCTTCGCGAGATGAGCGATTCCTCAGCCCATGTTTCGCGCTTGGAGATTGCAATCGTTACGGTAAAGGAGGAGACGCTATATTTGTCCGTGATGCACCAAGCATCCGCTTTCGAAGCGAAGGACCGACCACGATTTCCTCCACCGATTACATGAGTCTGGCGCGAGATGCAGCTCTTGTAATCAGGTGTATACGATGCAAGCTCACGAGCCGCAAAGCCGAGTGCCGTTTGACATGAAGCCCCGCTAGGAGAGAGAGAGAAACAGCCATCCGTGCACTTTGTGCTGTGCTGTTCCCCGCGGATCCAGTCCTGTGTACAGAGCTCAAGATCTAAATCCACGCACTGGTTGTTTCAGACTTCTCCGGCATCGTCGAATCCTTGGCTGGATGGTTAATGAAACGAGGATCTTGCCAGACCCTGGCTCTTCGAAGTCAGCTTCGGCTGGGGACCCGTCCTTGTGAGGCTTGCGATCAAGGTCTATTTCCACCTCTTTGTCCAGCTGAGCGGTCACAAGCAGCATGGAAAAGCCTTCTTGATGTTCGAAAGCCGTCAACTGGTGTCGGGTTGATTTCTGTACAACATTTCCAGTCTCGGGAGCCACTTGGTAGAGAAATGCTGGCTCCACAAAAGAACACTTTTGCCGCGCCAGCAAGTTCTGGGCACGCTCGGCGACTATTTGTTCGAAGCCTATTTGTGCTATCCTGAATTTTGCAATCGAAACAAACCACAAATGACTATAGCTTGATCTCGTTTGTGGCAATGTCTTGCTCAAGGGCGGCTATTTAGCTATACCCTCCAATCTCTGGCCATTCCGACCATTTCACCAGTCTGGAGGGGAGCCGTCCCTGCATCGGAGCATTGCGCCAGTGCAGCATCTGAAGTTCATAGCTTTTTGCCAAAGCATAAGCCTACCTCGATGGACTCTACCGACTTCCAAGATCTCGATTGTATCTCCAGCATGTTTGTTCGCAAAGTGAGTCAAGAAGCTCTGACCGACGACGGGTTCGGTGAAATACGATCGGATGCCCGCACTTTATCAACCTGACCTAGGTGTCTTTCCTCACCTCTTGTTCTAGTCCAGCGTTTGGCTCTACAGAATCATGTTGGCACTCAGAATGTCCAAAGGAGTGACCTTTGCTAGCCTCATGGTCCTTGCAATGAGTTCACCCACGAAAAGGGCACTGTCCATGTCGGACGCCGAAGGTGCATACGCCCAACTTCAGGATTGGTATTCGTCCTCCACTGGTCTTTGGCAAGATGCAGGCTGGTGGCAGTGCGCAAATGTGCTCACGACCATATCCAACTTGGCAATGATACGTGATCAGATAAAGGACGATGTGTTTGCAGTGCAACAAGCTACATTCACGTCTGCAAGACAGCAAGATGAACAGTTCATCGGCCAACGGTTCATAAATAAGTAAGATGGGAAGCGCTATGAGAGCTTTACAGATGCTGATGACGGCAAAGCTATTACGACGACGAGGGCTGGTGGGCGTTAGGCTGGATCGCCTCGTACGATATTTCTGGCAACCCACAATACCTCGCGATGGCTGAAAGCATTTTCGCCGATATGAGAACGACTTTTGGGAAGACCAATTGTAGCAGCAACCGAGGGGGCACCGGCGGGATCTTCTGGAATCGTGACCAGACCTATGTCAATGCGATTGCCAACGAGCTTTTCTTCAGCGTCGCCGCGGCTCTGGCAAATCGTGTGTCCAGCAAGGACTATCTGAACATTGCTCAGCAGCAATGGAAGTGGTTTCAGGGTAGCGGAATGATCAACTCAGATGGCAACATCAACGACGGACTTACAGGCGACTGTCGTAATAATGGAGATACGGTTTGGAGCTACAATCAAGGGGTAATCCTCGGCGGCTTGGTCGAACTCTCCAAAGCAACCAGAGACGGCTCGCACATTTCTTCGGCTCAGCATATCGCAGATGCCGCAATAGGACTGCTCGCACCTTTTGGCGTTCTGCAAGACCAATGCGAGCAGAATGGCAGGACTTGCGACAGCGATCAGACGCAATTCAAAGGTATCTTCGCCAGGAATTTGATGTATCTGCATCGTGCTGCTCCGAGCAGTAAATATGCGAGCTTCTTCAGCGAAAATGCAAATAGCATTTTGACGAGAAATACGAACGATGGGAAATTTGGGCTGAGGTGGACAGGACCTTTTGTTGCTCCAGCAAATGTGTCAACGCACAGTTCGAGCATGGATTGTTTGATTGCGAGCCTTTCGACGAGATGATGAGCTAGCATAAGTCGCCGATCAAGACACGAAGCCGCTCACAGTTACGCCCTGTTTAATCGCCTTGCAAGGTATCGATTGGAGTGCTGCGAACTGGTTTCAACAGCTGCAAACAGACTGTGTTCTCCCACGGAACATGAATCTTAGGAGCGCGCATGCTTCAACGGCAATCACTGCTGTGTGCCAGCAGCAGCCCATAGAAGAACGAGCATTCCGCGGCCATGTCGATGCTTTTCGCTGCACGCGACAGAGGCGTCGACCGAGGCAGTGGTCATGATGAGTGCATGACTCGTCGTTTGCTCCAAATTGAATGAGATCTATTCAAAGCTTAGCGCAGAGCTCTCCATCGACCACTGCGCTCGCTGTTGCTCCATCATCCCACGCCGCGAAAAAAAAACGCGTAATCATTGCGATATCTTCATTGGCGCGTCGTCCCACTGAGAAGATCCGATGAACGTATGATGACCAATGGTCGGGCATGCTACTACTGAAATTAGACGTCAAGCATCGAACCCAGGTTCACTGAGGGAGAAAGAGGCCATCGCACCACTCGCTGCACACCACTCGCTGCGCACCACTGCCAGCCTGATGATTACTGAGCACCAAACATGACGATTCGCAGGGCGCTAGTAATAATAACCCCCACAGCAGAGCGGTCAGCGGGCAGACGGTGTAAGCCGCAGCTGAAACTGTGCCAAGTGAGCATCAAAAGCATGTGGAAAGGAGTTCCTTCTTCTAATAAGACTTCTGGCGAGATACACATTCCGCGCTGGTGAATCACTTGCAAGACGTGTCGCCTGCTGGTTGGTGGCACTGGCCTGGTCCGCTGCAATGCGACGCTTTTTGCTCTGCACAATAATATCCTTCGATCTCCGGAGATGCGATCGAAGTCGAAACCGAGGCCATTTCCAAGCAAGGCATGATCCTGGCTCTGACTTTGCGCTCGTCACCTGGTTGCGTGGTTGCTTGCATGGGGAATATCACTTCGCATTTTCAGCCTCCTTAGACCCTGCAGGTCCTTCACGATGTCCTTCACCGCTGAAGAATACTCAAAGCTGAGATTGCAGGATGCAGGGTTCCACAGCATTCATCACAGAAGAGCATTCCGGCTGTTCGATCGCCCAGATAAAGCTTCTCACTGGGGCTCAGGTTATCGCGGCAAGTACAAGCCGCCTCAGGATCGGCCATTCGCCCGGTCCATGCACGTCGTATGCAAGATGAAAGCTTATGTCTCGCCGGGCACAGGTGCAGCGAGGGCTGAGCGCTAAGGCACCCGATCGTCACATCATATGATCATGGTGGTCGTCTGCCAGAAGCAGTTCGCAGCTGATCAACAGGTCCTCCTTTCACAATCAGCCATGGTCTGGTCTCCATTTGTCTTCGACTCGACACGCAACCGGCGCAGATTGAACATGAAATCAGGGAATGACTTGACCGCTATCAACAGCACTACAAACGATGATACATTCAACTTCTTCGGACTGCCAAGGGAAGTTCGCGATTTGATATACGATCACCTCACGCTCGAAGGTCCAATCTACGTGGCCATTTGGTTAATTCATCTACCTCACGCCTCTGCTTACGTCTTGAACGCTCCGCGGCCGTCTTTGCTGCAAGCGAGTAGCAACCTGTGCGCCGAATATCTCCAGCAAGTCGAAGAGAACACTTCACTACGAATTGTTGGACCGACGACGGACGGTGCGATAGCTGCTTTGCTGACAAAGGTCATTCGTCCTTTCTCAGAGATCATCGAACGATGCGATATCTTCATGCCTATCACTTGTCACGACTGCCGCAACCGGGACGATCACGATAGTCGAGGCCGCGTTGAGCAAGACACCGATTCCGATGCTGGCAGTGATTATGGTGGAGGATCGGGGTTTTGCGGAGCGTACGACCTGCTCAGCTTCTACACTACACTTCTGGCCACCAAGTTCCTGCCCAATTTTCGAAAGCTCCACACAATTCACCTACGCATAGGCATGGTCCTTTCAGACGGCCAGCGTGCGACTGGGTTCGACTGGCCACAATCGCCGCACTCCGACGAGTTCGTGGCAGAACTGCGCAAGCTGGTCCTGCTACCTGTGGTTGAAAGCCTGGACATTGTCATCTGCCGGGAATGGGCCGACTACGGAGATTATTGCCAAAACGTCGGAAAGAACATTCCACAGACATTCTCGCGCTGGACAAGGGGCTGTGGGTGGCTGGGCGAGCAGGAGGTCGAGTCGAACAGTGTATTGAAAGCTCAAGATAGCGTCTTGGACGGATATTAGACGATCTCGGCTAGTACCTGATGGTCCGGACAGCACGGTTGCAACACCTCGGGCGAGTCTGCCAGTCAGCTTCTATGAGGACGTCGGCTCTGGAGACGAAGATGCATCCATAACTTGACCGAGTTTGCTGGGTTCATCCCAGGGAATGGTAGCTCCAATTGATGGGAAGAGGCTTTACTGAAAGACTGTGCACCTCGATGCCCAATACAGTCAACAAGCATCCCCGTTCTGCGCGTTGTCGACCCTCATGGATGCACTTGGAAGCGTCTCCGCCAATCATGCACGGCATTGCTCCCTTACAGCATCTGCGGTATACTAAAGCGTCATCATCTTCGAGAAGGTGCGCTGCAGTTGGAAGAAGCGCTGTATCGAGCGCAACCACGTACCGGCGTCCGGCAGATCGAGGTACAAGGGCCCATACCAACCTTCGTGAAAGCTTGCCAGGAAAGATGTCAGGAACAGAGTGGCGCCGGAATTTATGCTTGGCGATGCGCTCATGATCCAGAGAATCTGCTGAAACAGGTTGTCGATAAGGCGACATGCCCTCGAATTGGCGACTAGTGACGCTGCCATGCATGTACATCTTCACAAATGCACCACCTTCTTGCTTATCAGGGTCCAGCCATCACACCACACTGCTGAGTCGTCAGCCTTCCTGTCATCTGCTTTCGTGTCCAAGAACTCACACTCATGAACGCTGTTAGTTCGACTTCCGAGGCTGGCTTAATCTGTCCGTTGTACACGCAGGAATGACACTCTCGATCGTGTATACATTGGTACTCGTATGACGAGGATCCATCCTGCGCAGTGATGCGAGCCGTGATTCCGCCGACGCCTCTCAAAATGCCTCCGCGGTCTGCGCTCGAGTTTTTGCACCCATGGAATCGGATATCGACATTGGCGTAGCAATCCCAATCAATATTGCCCATCTTGTCCGTTAGCGGAATGCGCATGAGTTCCACTGCATCGGTCGGCGCAGACGTCTCTTTGCAGATATCTGCGCTTCGTGAGACGAAATTGCTGTGGCTACACCAATTGTAGCCATATAACCAGGCATTGATTTCTGTGCTGTTGTCCGGAAGTCTTATAATCTGTCAGCCCTGCCTTCCATACGCTCTTCGATACCTTTCAGGACGTAACTTACCTCACTATGCCGACCATGATATTTGGACCGAAAGTGCTGTTGAACGCGCATGATTTCGAGTCAGGTCCAGGTCCAACAGCCTTTGCGGGCCCTTCGATTAGATCCTTGCCCTGAGCTGACACCATCAGAACCAGCCCCACGACTGTGATGAGCGACTCGAATGATGAGAAGAACATGTTGGCTAGCGCCGCGCCTGATGAATGTACGATGGTAGCACTGCATAGAAAGAAAGCCAGATGAAGTCGAAAGGTACTTGAAAGGAGTTAAAGTTCATGATATCCTCAAGGTGTCGGAAGTCTCGTACCCGTGTCAGCTAAGATTTGGATGCAAGGTATTCCGGATACGATATTATCCTTGTCTATCTGCTTGGCTACTACAGTCCGCGACACCGCTCTATAGACGGAGGTTGACGTATAGTGCTATTTGAGTTAGTAACGGATAGGGAATCCCTAATCCAATAAACCGCCTTCTAAATAGGGAAAGCGCTAATCGCTTTTAGAAGATATATATAAATAATTAGATATTACTAGAAGCTTCTCTATAATATACGACTATATACTATTATAGCAATCTAATTTAATACTATATAGTATTAGTACTCCTAATCCGTAAAAAGATAGTAGCGAACAATTAGAGACGAAGGGAAAATAGTTAGGAAGGGAGGGAGGACGAATGGAAAGCACTATGCGCTAGGGCAGAGGAGGTACTAAAGGTAGAAGATAGGAAAACCCCTAAGAGGGCATATAAGATAATAATCTTAGAACTCCTTAGAGGACTAAAAGCAATCTATAACTAGGCAAGCTACATAATTACGAAGGTAGCTAATATAGCCGTAGTAAAGATTATAAAGAAACAATAAGAGACAAGCCTAAACTACCGTACCTAGGTAGTAGTAGCTAGTTAGGAGGCGCTAAAACCCCCGAGGATAGTAGTTAGAGTCTATATTATAGACCTATAGGAGCAAAAAGAAATCTAAGGGCTCTTAGGGAAAGAGATTATAGAAAGAATTGTAGTTAAGGAGATTATTAGGGCTAGGAACGAAGGGAAAGGGGTAATCAAGCTATTTATAGCCTAGGAGTAGGACAAAAAGAAGCTAGAAACACAAAAAGAATAGACAACTAAGATAGGGAAAACCGTAAAGGTCTCCTAATAGTAGTTTATAATTATAGCCTATAGTATAATAAGGAGCTTTAAGGAAGAATAGGATATCGGAAACCTATAGAGACAAAACCAAGCTATATACCTAGGCCTAAAGATTACAAAGGTAGTATAGATTAAAAGGAAAATCGAAGAGACTAAGAAGTAGTCCTCCCTAATTATCTAGGTAGGGAGTATAGAGCAAGCTAACATAGTACTAGACTAAGGGCTATTCTAGGACTTTGAAAGATTAGAAACAGAGGTATATAGAAGCAACTATAGGATAATATAGTACTTCAAATGTTAGTACTATAGACACTTAGTAGCTAAGTACATAAAGATAACTAATACCTACTCCTATTATATAGGGGACTACTAGGTTAAAGAATACAAAGTATATAAAGGGGAAGCAAGATGTGTATATTATACTAAAAGATACCCCTCTTAGGTAAAGGAATACCTAGTAAGAATGTAGGTAGCTAGGAAGGCAAAGGAAGCTAGAGTTAATATACTAACAAGATATACAATAAGCTAGGGTAGCTAGGCGTAGAGGCAACCTAGCTAGGTGCTACAAAAGAGGTTAAGATAGGATAATGGGTTCACATTTAGGGCCTTACTAGTACTAGAGAGCTACTAGTAACTAGGGAGACTAAGATACCTTAACATCGTAGGAAAGGAAGTAGGGTAGAAGAAGCTTAGTTAAATACTAGTTCAAAGTAAGGAAAGGCTAAAGGAAAACCTATAGGGAAACGATATAGATAAAACCTAATGAATAGTATAACAATACTAAACATTATATAGTATAATATTAATAAGAGTAAAGATAAGGTATAGAGGAGCTTCCTTTAAGTACTAAACCTAAAAGAATATTATATTATCGCAATCTAGGAGCCCTAGTATTATAGTATCAATTATTAGAGAAAAGTGTTATATATTGTTAAAAGTCTATCTCTAAAGTCTATATCTACTAAGGTACTTCTATACCTACCCAAGGTACCTACCTAGTAGTATCTATAACAAAATCCCTTAGCTCTCGAATATCTACAACTACGTAGACGCCCGATTTACTACATGTATAGCCTATAGTAGGCTCGGACGCGGTTAGCGCTTACAAAAGCGTTTGAAGTAGTAAGTATACCCCTCTAGGACTCCGTATTACTAAGCTATCTACCGGCGCCTTTTACTATAATCTTAAGTACGGAGCGTCGAACCGGCTCTAGTATCTCGTTAAATGCGGTCGCAAGGTAGCTATAGAGGAGCTTAATACTAATCGTTTCCTACTTCTAGGTCTCGTACGCTACCTCGATGCATTAGTATATAGTATATAGGAATTACTAGAATAGCTTCTCCTTATACTTGTAATACTTCGAGGCCTAATCTTTAGGTAGCGTATCGATCGTAGTAAGGGCGGTAGATACCGCTTTAGTATCGTTTAGTATCTTCGCAATAAGTCCCTAGAGGTCTACTAGAGGTAGCTTTAGCTCTTCTTAGTTAGGCGAACCTACGGGTAGACCTAAGGTACCGTAATAGCGCGTTAGGAACTCCTCCTAGAATATAGACATTTCTTCGTAGTAGTTTATAATATCTAAGAGACTTAACTAGCCTTTCGGAGCTATCTTATCTACCTAGCCTAAGATTATAGGCTTGTCTTCGTCGCCCTTTCTTATTGCCTATTCGTCGAGTTCGCTATAGATCGTAGGAGGGAGTACGGCGAACCCTACTATAAAGGTTCTAATATAGGTACTAACCGTATTGTACTTCTCGGTATCTTCTTTCGACTAACCGTCCTTAGCGGTCGTAGAAAGGCCTACGTCTTCGTCGATTATACTATAGTCGTCGAGGTACTAAGCTATTATTACTACGAATATAATAAGTTCTAATACGTCGACGCCCTTCTACTAGTTATTAGGGAACTTCCGGAGTATGGCTACGATTTCTAGAGACGCGTCGTTATCGATAATACTTAGGCTCGGTAGAGCGAAGGTTTAAGGCTAAGTAGGAGGATACGTAGGCAATAGAGGGTCGTTACTTCTACCGCTAATACGGCGTACTCCTACCTAAATAAAGTAGTTATTATTAGATATCGTAGGTTGCTTAAAAGGACTAAAGTCTACTCTCGTATAGGCGTCCTCGACCGCTATAAATGTCTAAGCCGGCGCTACTATAGCTAGTTCCCTACCAAGATGCCTAAGAAGCTATTCGGCTTATCTATTATCCTTAAAGTAACGAATATCCTACTAGGGAACATCTAGATTACCTACTTTATATAGGTCGGCGACTAGTATCTATCGGCGTAAGACCGCTACCTTTGTTAAGAAGGGTACGGCTAAGTATATAAGATTAGATATAGCGTATAGAAGTCGGAGGTCGGCGCGTATAGCGTTTACTATAGCTAAGATAGGAGTGTCGAGATACTAGTTAGCCTAAGGCATTAGGGAGTTAGTGTTATAGTCTACGTCCTTGCTTATCTATCGTACAAAGAAGTTCTCGATAGGTATAGTACCGTAGTATTACACGAACGCGATATAGTCCTCGGTAACTAGCTAACGCAAGGTACGAATACGATTGTAGAGGATTTATAGGAGGTTATACTCTAAGTCGATATCGTTTAGCTAATTTAGGTACGTTACTATAGCTACCTTAGAGTATAATGCGACAATGACGTATCCTATATCTATTGCTAACTCTATTAGTACTAATACTCGTCTTATTAAATCTAGTATATCCCGGGGCGAGAGGTATTTCCCGGTAATCCTTATATTATCGTCGAGTAGCTTAGTATAGGTTCTATATAGGCTCTCAAAACCTACCTATCCGATATAGCGGTAGATAGGATTTGCAAAGAGGTCTAGCGGTCCCTTACCTAGGTAATAGAATTGGGGTATAGTAGAAGGCTTAGTTCCTTTGTCGTTAGTAGATCTACGGTCGCGGCGTAGTCGGCTTTCGCGTATTTTAGCCTTTTTCTAAGCTCGCTCTAGGCGCTTAGCGACTTCGCTGTCGGAGATATCGGAGACTATCTTACTAGACTTGGCTACCGCTTCCCTAATAGCTTTCTTAGAAACCTTTTTAGGAGCTTTCTTTAGCGCTAGATTGTCGTCGCCGGTAGACGTACGTTTAGTCGCCTTACGAGTATCTAGCGTAGTAACTCTCGGTATAGTAGTCTTCGGTATAGTAGCTTTAGATATAGCGGCTTTTAGTACGGTAGCTTTTAGTATAGCGGCTTTTAGTATAGTAGCTTTTAGTACAGTAGCTTTCGGTACGGTAGCTTTTAGTACCCCTTTCTTATCGTCCTTAGCCTTCTTCTTCTTTATGTCGTTAACGTACCCCGCCGTCTTAATATCTACTCGCTTCTATATTTCTTTACGCTTATCTTTGTATAGCTTCTAGACCGGCGTATCTAGAACCTCGTAGCCCTCGCTAGTCGTTAATTAAGTACGGAGTTTATAGTACTATAGAGCAATGTCGTAGAAAACTAACCCCTTAGCTACCGGGGCAAGCGTAAGTATTATGTCTATTAGTAATTGTCGAGGAGCGGGCGGGAATTGCCCTAGCTAGCAAACGTAGTTAGAGATTATACGCCTTATATCTTCCTTAATAACGCTATAGTTAGATACCTATATAATATCGTAGCTCAATTCCTAGGCTATTTAGATATAGGTAGCTCTCTATCGCTTAAGTAGATATTAAGGGATAGCTATAGTATCGGAAGCGGGAATGTCGCGTCTAGCGAGTTGTACTATAGATACAAGGTCCTATACAATCTGCCCGGATAGGTCTAGAGCCGCTATTAGAACTTGAATACCGTCCTAGAAGAGCTCGAGAAGGCTAAGGCTTAGGTCGGTAGGATGAGTAAGGTACACGCGGCCCTTAGTTAACTAGTATCTTAGGGCGACGTAGGCGGTTACTACTTTCCCTATATCCCCTTCGTATAGCCCTACTAATAGTCTAGAGTAGGCGGGATCTCTAGCGTATTTAGGCGCTCGATATTGAGGTATATTAAGGGAGGAAGGTAGCGCAAATCTATATAGGATAGATTTGTCGGAGCTAAAAGGGCTAGTATTAACCTCGTTAACGAGCTTTTGTCCCGCTATGTCCCATTCTAATAAGCGGGCATCTACGCCGTAATTCGCGTTTATAGGAGCTATATCTCCCTTCTTTATCTATTTTAGCGGGTACAATTCTCCTATACTCTTAAGTACTACTTTTAGCTACTTACCCGGAGGAACGAAAGATCTATTAGTATACTTTACTAAACTATACTTATTCTATAGATCGATAAGGGCCTTAGAGTATTTACCTAGGTCGAAATATCGTAGCGCTAGTCTAATTAGATTCTAACGGAGCTAGCTAGGGATAATACGTATAAGATTATCGGCGCGTATAGTAGCGTACGTACCTATCGTCTTTTCTTCTATATCCTTTAATAGCTTCTAGTTAGGATTATAGTCGAAATTATTATTATCTACAAAGTCGGCATAGTCGGGTTACCTATACTACTTATAGGTATTAGGTTCGCTCTTCTTATTACTCTTAATTGTAAACTTAGTATACTTCTAAGCGCGCTCGGCTTTGTCCTTCTATTAGGCTATAGCTCGGAGTTTGCGCTTATTTCCCTCGATTAGAATTCTCTAAGGAATAGGCTTAGTCTCTTCTACCTTAGCTTATCGCTCTTCTCTAGCCTTCTTGCGGTAGACCTAGTTATACGCGGCCTCGGCTTTATAGGCGATTAGCTTTTACTTAGTAACCTTAAGGAGCTCGCGCCCGTATCGGTCGTGTTCTTAGAAGAATAGGATAGTAGTAGCGTTATATCCCTTTGTATAAATATAGTATAGATAGGTCTAGAGGCTACCTATTAAGTCGTAGGCCTAAGGTATTAGGGTATACTCTCTACGCTATATACTAAAAGCTATAAGGCGTTCGTCGTACTTGACGTCCTTAGGCGTATAGGGAACTAACGACGCGTTAGGAAGTTAGGCCTTTATAATGTCTCTAAGGATCTCCTACTCCCGGGAGATAAGGTTATTAAGCGACTTTTAGACGCTCTATACTAGATCTACTATAGCGTTACTCTTAAGAGAGGGATAGCTATAATTAATATACTTAAATATATCCGAGAAGGTCGGCTTTATATCTAGATATACGATGCGGATTAAGGCGTCCTTAGCTAGGGAAGGAATTCTAATAACTTCCTTATCGGTAGGCTCCTTATCGTCTATCGGAATATTCTTATTATCGCGCTCGTCTTTCTTATTATCTTTATTCCTATCCGCGCCGTCGATAATCTCTTTGTCGATAGACTTAGTATTTAGGGCTATAGTAAGTTCTTCCTCTATAGAGGCGGCAGACTCCGCGTTTAGTACTACGGTAAGCTTTTTCTCTATAGACGCGGTATTCGGGGCTTCGATAGGTCCCTTCTTAGTAGACTTGGCTTCGGTACGCTCTTTTTTAGTAGACTTAGGATCTAAGGCTATAGCTAATAGCGGTAGCTAAGCTACCGGCTAGGGCTCCGTATCTATTACTATAACTAGAGATATAGTAGCGATTCGCGCGGCCTCGGTATTAGTACGCGTAGCGGTATAGGCGCGCGCGTCGGCGGTAAGCTTAGATAGTATATCGTCGTCTATCTTAGAGATAACGTAGGCTAAGATAGTACTAAGTAACTTCTAGTACTAATAGTTATAGTTAGTAGTATATTATAGAGCGATAGTTAGCGTAGGCGTAGTAATAGTTAGTAATTGTTAATATTATTATCGTAAGTATCGTAAATAGAGTTAAAAGTAAGCTTTTAACTTACGTATAGTCCGAGCTTCTATAGGTAACCGGTTTAGGCGCAAACTCTATTTCGTATTAGTAAAGTAATACGAAATGCGCGGTAGGATCTACCGCGTAGGGTAACCTTAGAAGTAATAGTAGGCCATGGATTAGATCGCGCGTAGCGATAGAGGAGGAAATAACTATAAGTCTATTAGCGGTAACTCTATCTATTAAGGGTTTTCTATTCCTAGCTAGGTATCCCCTACCGGAGGGAAAACCTAAGGGTAGTTATCTAGGTAGCGATTCTAAGTAATAAGAGGGAACTATAGGGTAGTAAAAAGGTAGGATAGCGAGGTACCTAGGAGGATCTTTCGATATACGCCTACTTAAGTATTTAGTAGAGCGGGAGTGTCTCGCTATCGTTATATATCTTCCTTGCTTAAGCGTAATACTATAGGGACTAAGGCTCTCGTTCTTAGTTAGCGTACCTCCTCTACTAAGACAAGTACGGGGATCTATAATAGATCTAGGGTTAGAGACCGATTCTAGGGCAGATCCTACTAGATCTACTATAGATACGTAGAAAGGCGAACGGACTTCGGCTACCTAAATAGATTGCTCCTATTTAGTCTTCGTCTACTCTTAAATATATCTCTATTAGACTACTCCGTCCTAGCTTCCCTATTAATAGTACGCTTATACGTAGGGGCTCCGGCGATAGACGTAGGGTCGTCCGCCTCCGAATTACTTGCTTCTACGTAATTTAGACGGTAATTGCTTCGTAGGGGCTAGCGTCTCGTCGGCTCCGGTTAGGGATACTCGTCGCGCGTAGAGGTATCGTCTTCCTTATCGATAATTAGAGGTAAGGTAAGCTATAGTATATAGTATTAGATAGATAGCCTTATTTAGTAGATCTACCTATCTATAAACTAGGAATTCTCGAATTGCTCTATTAGATAGCTATTACTATTACGGAGCTCGTCTTCTTATACCTATTTATTTATAATTAGTTATTTGTTACGCTATTTTACTAGGTATTTAATTTTGCCTTACGAGAGCCGCTTACTTAGGATACGCTCTAGTATTATAGATAGCTACTTAGTCTATAGGTCTATCGGCGTAGGGACCCGGGGATATATACGTACGAAGGGATCCTTTATAAGATTAGGTATAGGTTCTAGCTACGCTACCGATACGACTAGGTAAAATTTAATAGAGCTCGGGAGGTCTAATTCGTATACTAATTTCCCTACTCTCCTCTTAATCTTAAAGGGCCCTATAGCCTAGTAACTATACTTGCGATAGCTCTAACTATAGACGCGATATCCGTAATATAGTCTAAGTATAACGTAGTCTCTAGGCTCGAATAAGACTCGCTAGTACTTAGAATTATAGCGGTGCTTTATATCTACTATAGCGAATACTAAAGACTCCTCCGCTACGTCGCGAAACTATTAGCGTAATGTTTCGAACTACTACGGCTAAAGTTCTCTAAGACCGATAAAGGCGTCGGTATTAAGATCGAATCTAAATAGTATTTAGTCTAGTAAAATTCCGGTACTTATATTCTTAATACTACCGAGGTAGGATATTAAGAATAGGAGGACGTCTATCTATTAAGCGTTAGGATTTAAAGTAACAAAGTACCGAATAGCGATTTCTATAGTTTAGTTCGTATACTTAGACTACCTATCGGTCTATAGGTAGTACGCGGTAGACGTAAGGATTAAGGCTCCGAGAAGCCTTATAATCCTAGTAAAGAATTTCGAGAGCTATTTAGGGTCGCGATTATAGATAAAGACTCTAGCTATACGCTAAGATCTCTCTTAAATAGCCGTAAGATATTAGGCTACCTAAATTTCGGCCGTCTACTAGCATTTACTAGGAAGTAGTATAATACGCTTAGACTTCTTATAGGTAACCGTAAGGAGGGTATTAAACCCCTTATTAGTTAGAGAAAGACTAACAATCTAGTCTACCGTTTATATATCTATAGGGAGCCGGTACCTTAGGTCTATCGGACTAAGCTACCCATAGGGCTTATGTCTAGTCGAACGATTATTATTATAGCTAGAATACTAGTCGATATACTACTTAAGGTAGCGACGGTAATAGCGGATATAAAAACTAGCGTTAACGCGATCGAGAGTACGATAAAAGCCTACATAGTACCTAAGATCGTATACTATCTCGAATATCTTATCTATAAGACCCGTAGGGATATAAAGGCGAGAGTAAAGTAACGCTAGGTCGATATAATAAATAAGTCTATCTTCCCGGAAGAACCGAATACCTTCTAGTAACCTTAGGTCTATTAGCTAGTCTTCGGGCCTATCGAGGGTATACTAAAGTTTATAGGAAGGGATATCTTTAGAGGATCGTAGGGAATTAGGCTTCGGTAAATATCTTAGAACCTTCTCGCCTTAGTCGACTTAGGGTTTAACTTTATTATTATTAGGAGTAGTATCGGGAGGCCCGTCTATCTACGCTACGAGGGCCGCTATATAGCGTTTATCGCGTTTTTGTTAGCGTTAGCGTTTCCGTCTAGCCTAACGATTAGAGAGCTTCTTAGATTAGGCTTCCTATTCTTCGATATACGCTTACTCGATAGACTTAAGGACTTAGAGTAATCTACGCTATAGGCGATTATCTTAGTATACTTTGTATAGTCTATTCTTGAATTTATTAGATAGGGAGATTACCGTTTCGATATAGAGGGAGGATATAGCTCGGAGGCTATTAAAGAAGATAGGAATCTTATCGTAGGCTAGGAACTCGCGTCTATCGCTTACGCTAAAAAAACATTCGCTATAATTAGGCCTAAAGTAGTCGATTTCCGGTATTAGTACGCTAGGGACGACTATTATTAAATCTAGGCGACCTCTACTAATAGACCCGGCGTTCCTTACTACTACTATACTATCTTCGCTATAGGTAGACGTAAGACATAGTACCGTTACATACATCGTAGGAATCTCGTCTAGCCTACTAGTATTAATATCGTTTCTCTTTAGGGATAGAGCTCCCTTAAGTCGCAAGAGAGTATCTAGTACGATATAGTTCCTTCTCGGCCTATAGATAATCTCTAAGTCGGGAAATTAGGAGATATAGATAGCGGCTTAGATTATACGACGGTTTAGGTTAGTAGTAGAAACGGTTATCGCGATCTAGGTCTTCTTCGCGATAGCGGTAACGGTACTATAGTTAGTAACTATAATAGTTTTAGACGCTACGTCTACTATATACGACGCTCTCTTAATTACCTATATAACGCCGAAAAGCTCGAGCTCTATAGGCTAATATCGCGACTCTACTCTAGATAGTATATAGCTCGCGAATCCTATAATCTTAAGTCTATCGCGTAGGAATTGTTTAGACTATCTTAGCTAAGTCGTACTATCGACGAAATCGGAGACTATATTATCCTTATAGGCGACGGGCTCGGGCTCTTTATATTCTAGTTCTAGTTCTCCCTCGACTTAGTAATATATAACGCTAATATCGAATTCCTTCGAAGTATCGATATTAATATAGAAGGTAGACGTAGGGTCGAAGTACTAGAGAAAACCTTAGCTAGATTAAGTCTATAGCGCCTATATAGTTTCCTATATAAGAATTATATTAGAGGTCTAGTAGAGCGTAGCTTTATATATTTACGTACGTCGTTTTCTACCCTTAATCTATATAGCGTTATTCTCCTTAACTACGATTACCTTAGCCTCTTAAAGGAGAAGAGTAATCTTACTGAAGTACGGAATAGTAGATCTAAGGTATTCGACTAAGCCGAGGTACTATTTAAGCTATTCGGCGTTCTCGGGCCTCTAGAGCTCTCTTAATACGGCTAATCGGTCTACTTAAGTTACGAAACCTTTACTATCGACGACTCTACCTAGGATATTAATAGAGACAAATCCTATAAAGGCCTTACCGGGCTCGAGGCTAAACCGTATATAGTCTAACTTCTTGAATACTCGTAGGAGAAGTTTATAGTAGGACTCTAGGTCTATCGAGCCGAGTACGATATTATCGATATAGCTACTTACGCTATCTCTAAACTTACGGAGTATACGGTCGAGGATTCTTTATACGTATTAAACGCTATTATAATATCCTATAGCGGCGACTTTAAGGTACTCCTACCTACGAGTAGTATTAACTATAAACTTCTATTAGTCCTTAACCGCGACCGCGAATTAGTAGAATATAGACCTTGCGTCTATTACGGTAATATACTTATAGCCTCTTAGCTTAGCGATAATATTATCTTATAACGGTAGAGGATAGGTATCCTTCTACGAGATACTATTTAATCCTCTAATATCGATTACGACGCGAGGCTTATAGTAGGCTTCCCTATTCTAGTAGAACAAGGTTCTCTAAACTATAAATACCGGCTAAGATAGTAGCGAGGGCTTCCTACTATAGGCTATCTTGTCTTAGTTATATAGCTTATCGAACTACTTATTAACTTTAGTATTATCGGTATCTAATATTCGATAAACCTTACTACTAAACTTTTTATTCTCCTAACCGGACTTAAGCGGAAGCTTAAGCTAGTCCTCCTTAGGGAGGTCGATAGTTATATCTCTATCCCTCTAGAGATCGGGGACCTAGTCTACGATAGACTTGAATTTAAGGGCTATAGACAAGTCGGGGTTGTCTATATAAATTATTACTCCTATAGAGGTTTTAATACTAGGAGCGCCGGTATCGATAGTAATCTTAGAGCTTTTAGGCTATAGCTCTAGGTCTATTAGGTCTTCTATAGAATCGTTACTAGTCGGAGGAGCTTCGGCGGCCTCTATCTAGGTCTACCTAAGTATTAGAGTATCCGCTAATAGATAGGATACGCGTTTCAATTCTCTAAACATCGCTTCCTCCTTCTATAGATATATAGTTAGAAGAATCTTACTTAGCTTAGCTTCTATAGACATAGGGTTTGCGTTAAACTTATCGATCTAATATACCTTATCGATCTAGAGCTACTATATCTCTCCTAACCGTTAGTTATAGGGAATAGTAAGCTATTAACTATTACTAAGATTACGTACTTATACCGCTAGTATCTCCGCGTTAGCGATATATCCGTATATCGTAGCCTTATTCGATATAAGAGCTATAGTATCTAGGATAAACTAAAAGTCTATATCTATCCCGTATAGGCGTTCGCGATTCTTTACTTCTACTAGTACTATTATCGCGGAACGAGGTAGTACCCGAACGGTACTAGCTAACTTAATAATACTACGTAGGATACGATCTATCCTTAGGGATAACGTAATCGGTATTAGGGTATAGTTATTTTCGGTTATCGTAATATAGCCTACTCCGGCGTATATATAGAACCTAGTAGGTATTATAATATCTATACCTAGGAGTATATTATACGGGAGATTCGGTATTACTTATATAGGCTATTTAAGATAGGCTAGAGCGGGCTCGTAGGATTCGTATATAAAGACGGGGAAGTATATCGGTAAATTAATCCATTTCTCGTACTAAGTATTATTAGCTAAACTACGGAAGTTAAGTAGTTCTAGTAAGTATTAGATATCGTCTTATCCTAGTTACTAGAGTAGCTACCTTTAGTCTATTATTAATACTTTATTACCTATATTAAGATAAATACGTTTAAAATCTCTATCTAGAGTAAGGGCGTAGTTAGCTTCGATAATATCGAAATGTCTAAAGGCGTAAGCTAGATCGCCTAGTAGGAGACGAGCCGTACTCTATATAATAGGTAACCTTAAATCTACTATATACGCGGGAGGAGTACGCCGCTTCTCTCTAATACTATAGACCTAGAGTTCTAGGCTATCGATATTACGATCTCTCTTCTTTCCTAGCGGCGCCGAGTTACTAGCGCGATTACTCGCTAGGTATCCCGTCTCGAGAGGTACTATATCTATAACTCTTAGAGTTAATGTTTCCGTTAATTCCGCTATTCTCGTCAATACTATAACTAGCTACTACTAGAGAGGAGTAGGAGATTTCGGTATAATAGGCTAAGCTAGGTAGATCTATAGTTCCGTCGTCGCTAATACGTTCGATAATGTCTTAGAAGATATAATCGGTACCTCTAGTAGTAGATAGACGTATAGTACTATAGTAACTAATACGGTAGAATTACTTAAGAATACTTTTAGAGATGTATATAATATATCGGTTAGAGATATCGAATCGTCCTTCGGGGACTCTATATAGGTAGAAGATAGGCTTAAAGTCTAAGGCTACTCGTCCGGTAGTAAGTATCCTAGCGACTTTAAGCGATCGAAGATATCCGATACTATCGAGTATTCTAGTATTTTAGGTAGATACAAGGTTAAGCTAGAAGTAACTAGATTTACTTCCGGCTCTAGGCGTTTCCCTCTACTAGCTCGAGTAGAGAATTTATACGCTTACCTTTATTATCCTTAGGATAGGCCTAGTCGAGATAGTCTTAAAAGAACTCGTTACTAGACTAAAAAATCTTACCGTATATATTATAGCGAGTTAGGCGTCTATTCTAACGGTTCTTCGGGCGAGGTTATTACGCGGATTAGGCGCCGACCTCGGGTCTACGACCCTACTACTAGATATAATTAACCGGCTCGGAGAAAGGATTACTAGAAGGGAAAGCCTCCGCTATATTCCCTATTTTATTATTTATCTCTTTCTACTACTCTTAATTATTATCCTAAGTATTATACTATCCGTCCGCGCCTCTATCGTCGTCTAAGGCGTCCTCCTTATAACCTAAGTCTATCGCGGACTCGTAGAAGAAACTAGGCTTATTTATTCTTCTATAATTTATAGGGATAGTATTTCCTACGCTTCCTACGTTCCTCGTCGAAGGTCTCTAAGGATTCGGATACTACGGGAGACCGCGTATATCTACTATTCTCTCGTTTACGCTTCCGGTACGCTAGTTACTATAGACCTAGGGTTAACCCCTATAAGTCTAGGCCCTAGGTTACAATCGCTACTATTAGTTAGGGCGCTATCGAAAGTTATTAAAGGGATTATTACTATAGTAGAAAGGCGCGCGTCTAGCGTTATTATTAGGTCTAGGGGAAAACCCTAGCTCTAGTAACCTACCTCCTACTAGTCTATCGCGCCTATTAAAGTTAGACTTACTATTATAGAAGTCGGTAGTCCTACTACCTAGAGGGTATAGCTCGATCTACGTAATATAATAAGCCTATATCGTATCGATTAGGGTCTAGTACGTCTAGCTAGTAGTAGGTATATCGAGGTCGTTATAGAGTTTAGATACGACTTTCCGATATACTAGATTAATCTAACTAGTAAGCGATTCGGTACCTAATTATTATACGAGTCGCATAATATTAATAACGTAAGAGCTAACGGAGCGACGCGTAGCGACTTCCTCGATACGATATCGTTCCGTCTCTAACTCGCGAGTAGCGATTAATAGATCTAATCGGAACTACTCGGTTAAGGCTACCTTCTAATTTTCGATACTTAGGCCTTCCTAAAGAGCGGAGCGGTAAGCGTTAGTAAGAGCGTATATATACTATTATAAAGTAGATCCTTAGAGGTAACGGTAGAGTAATAGACGTAGGGTTAGAGCTAAGTATTCTCTAGCTTAAATAGCTATATCGAGTTAAGTAATAAAAGCGAAAACATCGCGATAATAAGCGGTATTGCCTTTATATACTATAGGATCCGAATCCCTACTATCTCTACTATCTACGAGGTCCTTATTAAAGTATCCGATTAACTTAGGCTTAAACTTCTAAGGACTAGAGTCCGCGGAGTACTCTAACGGAGGATTATCTCGCGGAAAACTATCTCGTAGAGGACTATAGC
>LFZO01000292.1:0-44317 GCA_001578225.1 Pseudocercospora musae | reverse complement strand
ATACGAGAGGGACGCTATAGAGAATGTCTTTAAATTCGTCGGAGATAGCCTATTTAGGGCTTAGGATAATATAATTATAATGCCTATCTCGGATCTTCGATATTATATCTAGATTATTCTATCTAGTTTCTACTATAACTAATACGGGATTTATATATTCCTCTACGATTCGGATAAGATCTATATACTACTTAGTTCTAAGTCGACTAAGAGGAATAAGCTAAAGGGCGATCTATCTAGTTAAGATAGTAAATGCCTAGAATATAAGACTCTTGCCTAGGCTAGTCTTAGCAATAAATAGGACATCCTATCGCTAGTAGATTAGAGCCTATAATACTCGAACTTATATATCTAGTAGCTTTCGCTCTAGTCGCTATAGAGACTAGTTATATAGTCTATTAAGTATCTACCTTATCCTAGACTCGATTATAGGACATTGTAAGTATATAAGGTCTATATTGTCTACTATATATACTATAGCGCGAATCGACTCTAGACTATATAAGTAGATATATTCGATTATATACTTAATAATATTATAAATTCCTCCTAGTTTAGATATTCGCTCTAGCTCTATAGGAACCGATACTACCGCTACGAGCCTTATAAGTAGGCTATTTTGGAGGCTACTCTAGATCCGGCGATCTTTGTAAACGCTCTTTCTTGCCTAAGATAACTTAGTAGAAGTACTAAACCTATTCGATATAATATAGAGCTATTCCGTAACGCGCTTCGCCTAGGTAGATCGTAGAGTTATTAACCTTATATCGATAGTATTTACTATAAAAGCGTTCCTACTTCTCTTCCTAATATAGGTAGTTAGCTAAGGCATTATAGTATTAGTAGGTAGCTAGGCTAGTAGTATCCTAGATCGAATCCTAGATCGAAGGAGAGGAGTAGGAGTCGACTCGCTAGTTACTTATAGTATAGCTAGATACTATAGCGGATTATCGTAAAGGCGTTAGGTAGGACTATAGTATAGGTAGGTCGAATCCAGTAGATAGATTATATAGACTACGATACGCGATTTTAGTACTTCTATAAGGCTATAGCTTAGTAGAATACTCGATATTACTTAAAATTAAAGAATAAGGTTCTTTTTGTAATTATGTAGTAATAAGATATAGCGGATTTTAAGATTTCTATATATAAAGAGTATAATCGCTATTCGTATTCTATCTATTCTCCTAATAGATTATATAGCCTCTATAAAATCCGATAGAACCGGATTAGACGAAAAACAAAGGGTGTATAGTAGTCTATACGGGAGGTTATTTAGGAAGCGTCGGGGTTGATTAGTGCCGCTACGGAAACTAGTAACTCTATCGCGGAACACGTGCAACACAATCACATGAGCACACACACACCTAGTTTTTCGTCTGATTGGAGATAGGGTCGAGAAAACATTCTCAAGACAACATACATCGCATACCAACCAACCGAGGTACGTGAAAAAAGGAAACGCAAAAGCCACAAGGTACTCAAGGGTATTCGAGTACCGCACCGAGCCGCTCGCAAAGCAAACACGACAAAACACGAATTTGGGGGTGATCCGTTTGTTCGGCTAGGAGAGTTGTTGTTTGTGATAAGAAAATGGAAAAGCTGCATTCGTGACTCCAGGTCAGCAGAAGATCAACCCAGAAAGGACTTGCTTCGGGCGACTTCGGCTGCTTGGCGTTCCGCTGCTTTCACAATTTTCCTTGTCCTCTCCATTGAAACTCCCCATGCTGCATCCCATCCCCGGCTCAATCTTGTTTGAGTTGAGAGAAAAGATGCATCGTCATTCCACGCTCCCACACACACACGCCAACGCCCGAGAAGCCGTGCGCGGATGGTTTAGCAAAGACTTTGATGAATGCGCTTAAGCCGCTGGCTTCTCCTCAGCAGCTGCTGGTGGCTCGGTGGCTGGCTCTGCTGCCTTCTCCTCACCCTTGGCCTCGCCTGCAGCGGCGTCTGGCTCGCCACTGTCCGATGAGGTCCAGAGGGTCAGGTTGTCACGGAGAAGCTGCATGATGAGAGTGCTGTCGCGGTAAGACTCCTCAGACAGCGAGTCGAGCTCGGCGATAGCATCGTCGAAGGCCTGTTTGGCAAGATGGCATGCACGGTCGGGCGAGTTGAGGATCTCGTAGTAGAAGACGGAAAAGTTGAGGGCGAGACCCAGGCGGATAGGGTGGGTTGGAGTGAGCTCAGTCTGGGCAACATCGGTGGCGTTCTGGAGCAACAGTCAGTGCCTATCACATCCACGTAGAATGTAGCACAGAGACGACGTACCTTGTAAGCCTCGTGCGCAGCGGTCGCGGCAGTCTTGCGCTTCTCGCCAGATGCGAACTCGGCGAGGTAACGGTGGTAGTCACCCTTCCTGTGAGTCACATGGTCAGTATTCAATCCATATCGGATCGAGATGGTCGCGCGCAAAAGTGTGGACGCTGCGAAATACGCACATCTTATGGTAGAAGACCTTGCTCTCGCCGGTCTCTGCCTTGGGAATGAGGCTCTCGTCGAGCACATCGAGAACATCTTGGCAGACCTTCTCAAGCTCGGTCTCAATCTTCTGGCGGTAGTCGCGGATGATGCCAACGTGCTTGTCTAAGCCCTTGGCCTCCTCCTTCTGCTCGATGCTGGAGATGATTCTCCACGAGGCACGACGCGTACCAACGACGTTCTTGTAGGCGACGGAGAGAAGGTTGCGCTCGTCGACTGTGAGCTCACCGCCGAGCTGCGTATCATGTCAATGTTTGGACGCTTCATGTATTCTGTGGAACAGATTGCGATATTTCTGCTTTCGCGATCGTGGTGGCCGTCACTGGGCTTATCGGGAGGAGTGAATGTACCTTTGCGACTTCCTATCGAGTTTGTCAGCTACAACGCCCCACGCTACAATGGCGCACTGCCTAGCATACCTTCATGTACTCGACCATCTCTACAACGCAGAATCAGCAGGTGTCGCACATAGCTCCATATCGCGATGACGTACCATCATAGCGCTCAGCCTGCTCGCACAATCGTGCGAGGAAAGTCTTGCTGCAGCAGAAGTCAGTGGGCATTCCTGGAGCGGACGCGACGTCGAACGAGTGTTTACCTCTCGCGCTGTGACACGGAAAAGTCAGCGATCTGTTCACGCTTTCAAGCCGTCGTGTTGAGGAAGTTTGCCCAACAGGCACGAGTGCTTGCGCAATCTGCCCAGCTATGGAAGAGTGTGTATAACATACCTCGGTGGCCATCTCGTGCTGCTGGTGGGGTGGATATCGGTCGAGCAGTGCGGAGTTATGTTGATCGATAGGGCGCGCGCAAAGGATCGGAGGAGAAGTGTGTTGCTATGAGCTTCGTTGTGTTTGTCTCGAGTTGGAGCGTCTGTCACCGCGCCAAGATTGCGTCGGCAAGGAAGGAGCGAACAGGGGTCCAAAATTGACAGCCTTGGTGCCTTATCCACTTCGCAGCTTCACGGTGTTGAGCGATTTCCTCCCCCTGACAAACAGAACACCGGCGCTCGTCGCTCGGGATTGACTAACGAAAAGCCACATCACCATTCTTTCGCGCCCGACTTGCATAACAGCGCATTTCGTCAACAGGCATACGTGGACATGTTTGTCGACTGGGACGTATGACAGCAGTGCGAGCTCGTCATCTTGGAATCAACACACATCCCGGCACTTCCGTCAGCCACCTCGCCTCAGGCCTGCATAGTGCATACCAGCCCAGCTCTTTGGGCGCCAGACGACGCGGCCGCCTGGTCGAAGAAGTATGGGAAGCCCAGAAGTGAAGCAGTATACCACGTGTGCGATGCAACAACCAGAACGGTTTTTTCCTCACGGCCCATCTACATGCCGAGCAAGGCCAATGCTACCTTGGCACTTGCGGGCCACGAAAAAATTGCAGTGGCCTGATAGCAGCAAGACAAGGTAAAGTCGTCTTGCTGGCATGTGAACGTGTCTTCTACCAGTCACGTGCTTGCTGGGCCTGCCAACGAATGACCACAGACTCCTTGAACCGCACTCGCCGCAGCTATAATGTCTTCAATTCGCGAAGAGAGCAAAAGGCGTCGTTTTGGACCTAGATCTACTCATGGCTTCGAAGATCAATCGCTACACCCATTGGCTTCGTTGGCAGGCTATATCACGTCATCAAGAGACAAGCCTGGCTCGTAGGTTGCGAGTAGCGGCGCTCATGTTGACAGCTGAGCAATAGCCCTGATAGCAGTCGATAGGTGGAAACATGCGCAGGCCTGCTGTCACAAGGATTGACATAGCATGGCGGCGACGGGCCATACAACAAGCAAATGATCTGTCTTCCGAAGATATATTGCCTGAAGCGATGCAAGGGAGCGATTTCAAGCATTTTGAGGCAAGATGCACACTCAGCAGTACACTCTGCGTTGAGCTTGTTGACAAAGCATTGCCTATTGAGCTCATTTCGGCTCTCAGCTGAGGAGGAATCCGAACTGCTTGGAGAGCAGCACCTCTAGTATCCGTATATCGCTCACTGCAAAGCTCCATAGAACATTTATTCATGTCATGAAGCAGCATAGGACGATTTATCTCGTGAAAGTGACGGCATAGCGGGTGCTGCCGAGCTCACCTCTGCGAACGCCTCGTGTCTGGGCAGCTCAGGCCCCAGAGAAAGCTGTCTACAGCAATCCGCAGCGCATCTCCTTTCGCACTCCATCTTCCCAGCGTTCCACCTGTGCCTTCTGTCCACGCCGCCACGACTCCCATTCACTCCTTTTGATCCGTGTCAGACAGACTGGACTATTTGCGCAAAGAGTGCGCGCGGCTACATCACCTAACAGCCTCCTGAACTGCGCGGCGCCGGAAACCATAAACATCGGATGAGGTCGCTCCATCGACTTTGATACGACCATGGCGCCGCTCCCAATCAAGTTCACGGAGAATCTCCAGCTCACCTCCATGGGCATACAGGTGAGATGCAATGCCATGCAAGGGCGCTGTCAATTGCGCCTGAATAATACAGCCGCTGACTTTCTGCACAGCCAGCGTCAATAGGCTTCAATACGTGCACGCTCGAATCCGACAACTATGTATGTGTACGACAAACGACGGAGGGCGCTACGCAGCCCGACGTCATTATCATCAACCTCAAGAATCACAGCGTCACTCGACGGCCGATCAAGGCAGACAGTGCTATCATGCACTGGAGCAAAGAAATCATTGCGCTGAAGGCCGGTGGCAAGACGCTCCAGATATTCGACTTGGGGCAGAAGAGTAAGATCAAGAGCACTACCATGACTGAAGATGTCGTCTTCTGGAAATGGTTCAGTGACAGCTCGCTGGGACTTGTCACAGACACCAGCGTGTATCACTGGAACATCTTTGATCCTTCGGCTGTGACGCCTACGAAGATGTTTGACCGCAATCAGAACCTCTCCGGTTGCCAAATCATCAACTATCGCGTCAGCGAGGATGAGAAGTGGATGGTTGTGGTGGGCATTTCCCAGCAGCAGGGCCGCGTGGTTGGCGCAATGCAGCTGTACTCCAAAGACCGTGGTATTAGCCAGGCCATTGAGGGTCATGCGGCAGCGTTCGGCACTCTGCGCCTGGAAGATGCGCCAGCAGATACCAAGTTGTTCACGTTTGCCAACAGATCCGCAACTGGTGCTAAGCTGCACATTGTCGAGGTTGATCACCAAGCACCAAATCCGACCTTCACCAAGCGCGCCGTCGACATCTATTTCCCTGCCGAGGCGACGAACGACTTTCCGGTGGCGATGCAGGTCTCTTCGAAGTACAAGGTCATCTACCTTGTGACGAAATATGGCTTCATCCACCTCTTCGATCTCGAGACCGGCACCACAATTTTCATGAACCGTATTTCGAGCGATACGATCTTCACCACCGCAGGTGACGGGGAAGGTCTCGGCATTGTCGGTGTGAACAGAAAGGGTCAAGTGCTCTCGGTCAGCGTTGATGAGAGCACCATAATTCCATATCTGCTGCAAAATTCTGAAAATGCGGAGCTTGCGTACAAGCTGGCGTCAAGAGCTGGACTTCCGGGCGCAGATTCCTTGTATCAGCAGCGATTCGATCAGCTGTTGAGCGTGGGAGACTACCAGCAAGCTGCAAAGACTGCCGCGAACTCTCCACAAGGCTTCCTGCGAACAGCGCAAACCATAGAGCGTTTCAAGGCTCTTCCTGCGCAGCAAGGCCAGCTTTCAGTCATCCTGCAATACTTTGGCATGCTTTTGGACAAGGGCAGGCTAAATGAGCACGAAACTTTGGAGCTTGCGAGACCAGTGCTGCAGCAGAACCGAAAGCATCTGCTCGAGAAGTGGATGAAGGAGGGCAAGCTCGGCTGCTCCGAACAACTGGGTGATCTCGTGCGCATGCACGATGTTGTGCTCGCACAGCAAATCTATCAAGAGGCTGGCGCATCTCAGAAGGTCATTGCTGCGATGGCAGAATCTGGCAACTTTGACCAGATCTTGCCATACTCTCGCCAAGTCGGCTACAACCCAGACTTTACTGCTTTGGTGCAACATGTGACCAGAGTATCGCCAGACAAGGGTGCCGAGTTCGCTCAAAATATTGCTCGCGAGGATCCAAGCCTTATTGACATTGACCGAACAGTGGACATTTTCGAGTCGCAAGGAATGGTGCAACAGGCTACAGCATTCTTGCTTGATGTCTTGGCTGCCAACAAGCCGGAGCAAGGAGCTCTCCAAACTCGACTGCTCGCCATGAACCTGGTCAATGCGCCTCAAGTCGCTGACGCCATCCTCGGCAACGAAATGTTCTCATACTACGACAAGGACAGGATTGCCGACCTGTGCGAGAAGGCTGGTCTTCTCTCCCGAGCTTTGGAGTCCTACGATGACCCAGTCGCCATCAAGCGCTGCATCGTGCAGACTGACAAGCTCAGCGAAGAGTTCTTGATCAACTACTTCGGCCGCCTCACAGTTGACCTTGCTCTTGAGTGCATGGATGAGATGCTCAAGGTCAACATCCGACAGAACCTCCAGGCCGTCATCAACATTGCCAAGAAGTACTCAGACCTCTTCGGACCAAACCGCATTATTGACCTGCTCGAGAAGTACCGCACAGCTGAAGGTCTATACTTCTACCTTGGCGGTATTGTCAACCTCAGCGAAGACAACGAGGTTACCTTCAAGTACATCGAAGCTGCTACGACCATGGGTCAATTACAAGAAGTTGAGCGCGTCTGCCGAGAGAGCAACCACTACGATCCGGAGAAGGTCAAGAATTTCTTGAAAGAAGCCCAGCTGACCGAGCAACTCCCGCTTATCATCGTCTGCGACCGCTTCAACTTCGTCCACGACCTTGTGCTCTACCTGTACAAGAACCAGCAGTTCAAGTCGATCGAGGTTTACGTGCAGCGCGTCAACCCTGCCAGAACTCCTGGAGTCATCGGAGGACTCTTGGATGTGGACTGCGACGAGAACATCATCAAGGGCCTGCTCAACTCCGTCTCGCCCGAGAGCATTCCCATTGATGAGTTGGTGGAACAGGTGGAGTCGCGCAATCGCTTGAAGCTGTTGCTGCCGTTCTTGGAGAAGACTTTGGCTGCTGGCAATCAGCAGCAAGCTGTCTACAATGCTCTCGCCAAGATCTATATTGATAGTAAGTCCAATCCCACTGACATGACCAATAACTGTGACATGGACACTAACATTGACTGCGTCAAGGCAACAACGATCCTGAACGCTTCCTCAAGGAGAATGATCGCTACGACACGCTCACCGTCGGCAAGTATTGCGAGAAGCGCGACCCGAACCTCGCATTCATCGCGTATCAGAAAGGCCAGAATGACCTCGAGCTGATTTCGATCACCAACGAGAATGCGATGTTCCGCGCTCAGGCACGTTATCTGCTGTCTCGCGGCGACAGTGAGATCTGGAGCTACGTCCTGTCTGACAACAACATCCACCGCCGCTCGCTTGTTGACCAGGTCATCTCGACCGCGGTTCCCGAGTCCACTGAGCCCGAGCTTGTTAGCATCGCAGTCAAGTCCTTCATTGATGCAGACATGCCAGTCGAGCTCATTGAGCTTCTTGAGAAGATCATCCTCGAGCCGTCCACATTCTCCGACAACGAAAATCTCCAGAATCTCCTAATGCTCACAGCCGCCAAGTCCGACCGTGGCCGTGTTGCAAACTACATCCAGCAGCTTGACAACTACAGTCCTGATGACATCGCTCAGCAATGTATCGAAGTCGGCATGTACGAGGAAGCCTTCCTCATCTACAAGAAAGCGGGCAAGCATCTCGATGCATCCAACGTCCTTGTCGATCACGTTGTCAGCATCGACCGTGCTCAAGAATATGCCGAGCAGGTCGAGCTGCCCGAGGTCTGGAGCAAGGTTGCCAAGGCTCAGCTCGACGGTCTGCGCATCACTGACTCAGTGGAATCCTACATTCGTGCTCAGGATCCATCAAATTACAACGAAGTCATTGAGATCGCGACACATGCCGGCAAGGACGAAGATCTGATCAAGTACCTTCGCATGGCACGAAAGACGCTCCGCGAGCCACCAATCGACACTGCTCTTGCCTTCTGCTACGCACGCACCAACCAGCTTGCAGAGCTCGAAGAGTTCTTGCGCGGCACCAATGTCGCAAATATTGAGGAGTCTGGTGACAAGGCATACGCAGAAGGTTACCACGAGGCTGCCAAGATTTTCTTCTCTTCCATCTCGAACTGGGCCAAACTTGCAACCACACTTGTGCATCTCCAGGACTACCAAGCTGCTGTGGAGTGCGCACGTAAGGCCAACAGCGTCAAGGTATGGAAGCAGGTCAACGAGGCTTGCGTGGCGAAGAATGAGTTCCGTCTCGCGCAGATCTGTGGTCTCAATCTCATCGTCCACGCCGAGGAGCTTGCAGATCTTGTCAAGCAATACGAGCGCAATGGCTACTTTGACGAGCTCATCTCGCTTCTCGAGGCTGGCCTTGGTCTCGAGCGCGCCCATATGGGCATGTTCACGGAACTTGGCATTGCGCTAAGCAAGTACCACCCAGACCGTGTCATGGAGCACTTGCGAATCTTCTGGGGTCGTATCAATATTCCGAAAATGATTCGCGCTTGCGAGGAAGCTCATCTCTGGCCTGAGCTTGTCTTCCTCTATACCCACTACGACGAGCATGACAACGCTGCGCTAGCCATGATGGAGCGCGCTGCCGATGCTTGGGAACACCACAGCTTCAAGGAGATCATTGTCAAGGTGGCCAACTTGGAGATCTATTACCGCGCATTGAACTTCTACCTCCAAGAACAGCCCTCGCTGATCACCGACTTGCTGCAAGTCCTCACTCCTCGCATTGACGTTAACCGTGTTGTTAAGATGTTCGAGAAGTCGGACAATATTCCTTTGATCAAGCCATTCTTGCTCAACGTGCAGACACAGAACAAGCGTGCTGTCAATGACGCGATCAACGACCTGCTCATCGAAGAGGAGGATTACAAACAGCTGCGCGACAGTGTTGAGAACTTTGACAATTACGAGGCTGTCGCGCTCGCGCAGCGACTAGAAAAGCATGACCTTGTCTTCTTCCGACAAATCGCAGCAAGCATTTACCGCAAGAACAAGAGGTGGGACAAGTCGATCGCGCTCTCCAAGCAAGACAAGCTCTACAAGGATGCCATCGAGACTTCTGCTATCTCTGGCAAGACCGAGGTGGTCGAGGAGCTACTGCGATATGTGAGTTCCAGTACACCCTGCCTTGAAAGAACCCCCACTGACCACTTTTCTAGTTCGTCGACATCGGCAGCAAGGAATGCTACGTTGGCATGCTTTACGCCTGCTACGACCTCATCCCACTTCACACTGTCATGGAAATCTCATGGCGCCACGGCTTGAACGACTTCACGATGCCGTTCATGATCAACTACATGTCACAACAAGCTGCCACTATCTCGGATCTCAAGCGCGACAACGACGAGCGAAAAGCCAGAGAGGCCGCAAATGCGCCGAAGGAAGAGACTGGACCAATTCTCGGACAGAGCAGGCTCATGCTTACTCAAGGACCTATCCAGGCACAGCCAACTGGCTACATGCAGCCACAACCAACGGGCTACGGGCAGCCAAATGGTATCCCAGTACAAGGCGGATTCCGATGAGGAACTAGCGACATTTGAGGCGCGAGAAGATATGAGCGTAGCAAGGTCGGTGCAGCTTTTGTGACAGATTCCCCAGTATCGCCTTCGCATCATCGATCGAGCGGGAGTTTTGTGAAGGAGACTTGGAAGCGAACAAAAATCGATGTGGCCTCACTGTACTAGTGGTGTTGTACATTAGAGCATTAGGTCGCTTCTTGGTCTGGAAGTGATTTTCATCTTGTCGTCTCTTTCCGTGGAATTGAGACTAACCGGTCTTGGGGATCGGCAGCTGTACGATTGCAGTAGTTGCATTTGTGCCGTGCCGCCCAGATCAGGAACGAGGCCACACCTATAACATCGATGAAGCTGCAGCCACTCTTTCGTCAACATTCTCAGAATGCACAAGCGCCCTGCATGGTAGAGAATATGCTTTGGATACTGTGCGGCGCAGACGCTGCCTTTCGCAATAAGGCTAGCAGTTCCAGCGCCTCTCTGGGTTCTTTATCTTGCACCTGGCAGCTCCTTCGCTGTTTCAAGTTCAACTTTGCATCCTCCATGCGCAATGGCATCTAACCCAACAGTATATCATGGCTTCTGGATCAATCGAAGCCAAAGAGCCGTGGCAGGGTCGACGCTCACTTTGTCGAGACAAGAAAGCGCTTACCTCGTCGCTTTCCTCGCTCCCTTCGTCAGGCTAGCGGGAACATAGACCTGCCAGATCGCGTCCTACCTCATCCTTTCAGCGAAAGCGAGACCAGATCACAACGAGATGTATACACAACAGGAGCTGCGGTCGGATGGTTGCTTGATCGGAACACATTCATCTCCAGCACATGCCCTTTCGACCCCTCTAGTATGTGTATCAACAACACCGCCGTACGCATTGACTCGGGCTACATCAATTCGCTTCATGACCTTAGCATCCGACCAGATTTCGGTCTCGCGAGACAATCTTCCGCAATGCGAATGGAAAGCTTGGGAGGACTTCTTCTCAACACCTTTGTTCTTCGCGACTACATGTATGCTCAAGTAGTCCCGCTCTTGTGACCAAATCTTTGGCTTCCGCCCCACCAGAATTTAGCAGTTATTCCGCACCAAAATTTTGTCAGGAGCTAACCGATGGGTTGGCATCACGAATACTGGAGACACAAAAGCCACTCGCTCGAGTCGAGGAATTCGCGATCGTGAGTGGTGGCTCTTCCAGCCTGGCCTTGGCGTAGATGATGACTTTCGTGCGGGGAACAGCCATGGTTTGTTCGTCCGTGGAGTCTTGGGTTTGCAGAGAGTCTGGTGGGTGCCACTGTTTCGCAAAGCTGATGGATCGGCAGATGTCTCGTGGTTGTGTTTGGAACTTGGAGTCGGCCGAAAAGGCGCGTGTGTTTCAAAGCTGCCACGTGCACGGACCGCGATCGAAGTGAAGAGAATCTGAAACACATGCGAACTCAAGGCTCCACTTTGAAGTACTTGAAGCAGTTTTCGCTCGCGGTTCGCGTACTATTAATTGCAACGAGGACATTCCGAGTATGACGGACGACTCCTTTGAAGCGAGCGAGAACTGAATGAATGAGACGTATTGGCGTGAGAAACGTCCGGGCTCTGCTGGGGAGCGGCCAACTTCCATTGACGGCTAAATCGCTTGACCGTATAATGACCGGGTTTGCCTCTTTCGGCACGTCTCTTCCAGGATCATGATGATCCTCAAAATATGCGAATATAGTCCTACCGTCCATGGAAAAACGGCGTCAGATGTCGCGGCAATCTTTGGCCCTTCATCTCTGAATGGGACCCTACGAGTCTCTGCTTGAAACTTTTGCGAAGCTAATGCTCCCTCCAATATGCATGATTTCAGGCATGCTGAAAGTGCGTGGGCTTTGTGGTCCCTTGACGAGGTAGAAACATGGATCTGTTGGTAGACACTGGAATGATGCTAGGACTCGTGTTCCGAAGTCTTTCGCGCATTGTGGGAGAGCTATGAAAGCTGTGATGTCAATGTGATTCCTATGCGTGAGGTCGGCAACCTGAGTTACGGCAGCCAGGACGGCAAGACCAGGCTGAAGGAAGTCCATATGGCTGCTGATGGAAGGAAAGCCTCATGGCCGCAGGATGAAGGTCATATTCGCTTCTGGAGGAAGGATGAGGCTCTACTCTGAACTCCATGAAGATGTCGAGTGCTGGACTTTGTGGCACTTGTATTTGTTTCATGGTTCTTGAGGGAAAAGAATCCGCTGTTGGTGTTGTATCCTGTGCAGCGCGAGAGAGTAGTCTTCTAATTCTCAAAGGAAGGGCGGGTCATGACTTTAGCAATTCGTTTCGTGTCTATAGCGGATACTCACGATGTCAGAATGGTTGATGATGTGAATCTCGAGACAGCCTCTGCGTTCTCGATGGTCAAGCTTGTTGCTATCATCTGCACATCGAGTTTGTGTAGTTGTGAGCGCGAAATGCAACTGGTCGCAGTTACGCGAGCAAGGGTGTTTGACCAGTGTACGCCATCTATCTTTGCCGTCTCTGTCGCTTCAGCTGTTTCCAGTCGTGCTTGGCCGAGGTCGTGTCAAAGAGCGACATGCGATGGCACATATGCTCCCCAATGCTGTAATGAGAGCCAGTCCTCGCTTGCAATCTATCCCACGTTGCGAGGTGAAGAAGATGCTTCGGTGATGTAAGACCAGACTGATAGGCTGCGATAGGGCGGTCAGGTACTGATATAGATCGATAGTAGACAGTCCTGAGATTGCCGTCCACCAGCTGTGCTGACAGACTTGTTGTGTTTCCGATTGCATAATGTTAGGGTGATCCTCTATTCCGACATCTCGCAACAAGTCGCTGACCCTTGTGCCGCGTTCGAAGATGAAAGAGATATACATTGGAGATCCGCAGTGTTCGAACGAGCACTTAAAGTATAGGAGGTCCATAGCAAGCGAGGCTAGTACCTGCTTTGTCTGCGTTGATTGTGGCGACTCATGTTCTCAGTCTCTTCCGCGAAGTCGTTACTCTCGTACGCATATTCATCGGAGGTTGACCTTGAGTTGCGAGTGTTGTGGGCCGACGTGCCTGTAATAGATCGTAAAGGTCTCCGTCTGTGCATGAGGTTGTCATGGTGGTATGTGAGATGCTGATATCCGTCCGTTCTTTGGCCAGGAGGGCCTGGATTTACATATTGCGTTACGTTTGATGTCTGGCGGCGCGACGCCGGTCGAGCATCGCGGCCATATCGATGGTTGGCGAGGCCTCTACCAGGACTGATATCAAATCCGCCCACGCTGTCCAGCTCCGGGAGCTCTCTTGCGTATGGGTACGATGAAGGTAGGTTGTCTCTGCCCCAAGTTTCGAGCACAGATCTAGGGCCTGATGTATAACTTGACTGGAAGCTGCGGCCTTGTCCCAAGTCATGCAGTATTTGGCTCTGACGAGCACCTGTCCAAGATCAGTCGTCCCATAGCCTGCTCTCGAGAACTCTGCACTTACGCTGGGCCCTTGCTTGCTCGTCCTGAAGGTACCGTCGCATGCTTTCATCTTCGCTCCTGCTAGGTAGAGTATACCCGGCGCAAATCCGGTCAAGACATGGTTGACAGAACGAGTACGGCTGACCAGGTTGCCAGTGAGAACAGAACCTAGCTTGGTCGCTTGGTGCCGACATCATGAGAAGATGCTGAATCAGGAAGGGGCTGATGTTGGCGCGGTGTGGGAGCTGCTGCTGTGGGCGGAAGTGGAAGAGTGTGGGTGCAGCAGATCAGGTAAGATAAGTGAGGCGCCAGCGGCCACCGAGCTGGTTGCGGTGGCCGTGCGAATGCAGAGTCCAGTGTTGGGGAATATCTAGCAGTGCCGATTTGCAAGTCCGGTGCTCTCTGTATTTTCCGACCATACAGGTATGACCTCGTGGCGAATAATGTTACAGCCTGCGAAACGTCGTTGGCGGTGCAGACGGCATACTTATTGTGCACATCGATATCGTATGTCACGGCGATGACAGTGTTGCTATACGACCATGGTACAGGTAGCTTGTGTCACTCCATTGGCCATGCGAGGGTGCCTGGGGAGCTTCGCAGGCCAGTGCACTAAGTTGCTGGCGGCCAAGCGATGAATAGCATCTTGATGTCTCGCGTGCGACAGCATTGTAGAATGCTTGTCCAGCTTACAACGAGCACGATGTTACGAGGCCTGCAACGCTCGACGACTACCGAGTGTCATCAGAGGCTGCCGCATGTTGCGGTATGGCAGTGACCGGCAGCTGTCAACAGCACGTGGAGGTGTTGCTCACAGCTTGGGCCAAGGTGCTGAGGAATCGGCGTGGGAAGAATGGGCAGCCGCGACGTCGGGCGATGACTGGTCGAGAGGAAGGCTGCGAGACCACGTGTGAGGTTACATGATATCGCTGTGCCCAGTGGAACGTTGATAGGGCTGGGAGATTGGGCGAAGTCGCGATTCAGGACTGGCAGGGACTGTGACCACGCACTTCCAATGGTGAGACGAGCAACTCAGGTTCCGGGGGGGAAGCAGCTCTATTATCAGCATTCGACGCAAGTGCGGCGGTGTGTCTTGCTCGCACACCCTTCCATTGCTTGTGGCGCTGCTCGTCAATGCGTACCGCCCGATCTGGTACAGTATCGACACGGCTTGTGGATCCACTTCGCCCACCACCCAGCGCCATCTTTCTGCAGCCGAGTATCGATCTGAGATCAGGCTCAGCTGGGTGGTGGAGAGCATTTCGATGTCTTTCGAGCCCGTTGCCGGCCATCTGCCAGCCTTGCATTGCTTTATCTCGACGACTTTCGTTAAGAACAGCTCCACGTCGAAAGTGTCAAACCCAGGATCAAATTGATGTCTCGCAGCACAAAGCAGTACATGCCTGGGTCTTTCCACCCTCTACGAGCACAAAGCTTCCAGAGGGATGGATGAGGCCTGACGTATCGCGCAGAAAGTCGCAAGGCCTCAGCCTTACCCTCCGCTTTCAGGCACAACAAGCGCAGCAGATGAGTAATGTAACATATGCCCTGCTCGACGAAGTGTGCATCCAAATGTTTCCAGGCATGCAGGCACCATCAGCATCGAATGCTTTGTGAGACTGAGCTGTCAAACGCATCACGATGCTTGGGAGACACGGTCGAATTCTGCCTGTACGACATGCCCATAACGGCATGACCTTGCGAACAACGTGCACATCGGCTGGGCGAAAGATGGATACTGTGTCGCGCCTTGTCTGCGGTCATTACCCCTACCCTCCTAAGCCTTCGTGGCCAGCCGGCTCGGCCCCCGACATGGCTGCATTGCATGCCGACTGTTGCACTTGGGCGCATGTGGTCAGGAGAAGCACTCGTAGCCGGCCTGCTGGCCACGAGCATCTGTCACACGCCATCTGACCGGGGCAGGACATGCTGATTCCACTCTTTCCACATCAGTGTGGCCTCCAAGGGAAGTTCTTGCAGTAGCTAGCTAGCTCAGGTGCCGAGCTTGACATGCTCTCCCCACCACAAGCGCGACAGTCTCCTGAACCCATCATTGCTGATTGCTGAACTCTTGCTTCCTCCACACCATTTGCTGCACGACCATGTCTACAAAGCCATTGACCCTTCACGCCCACGGCACCGGCCCAAACCCCTACAAGATAGCCGCGGCATTGGAATTCCTCAAAGTGCCTTATGAGGTCAAGCTATGGCAGTTCGGCGATGCGCAAAACGGAGTGAAAGGCCCGGTCTTTCTCAAGATCAACGAGAATGGTCGTGTGCCGGCATTGGAAGATCCAAATACCCGCGTGACAAGCTGGGAGTCTGGAGCCGTGATGAACTATATCCGCCGCGTTTACGACAAGCAGAACAAGCTTGGTCCAAGAGGCACTTCCGAGCAAGATATCGTAGACTTCGAGAAGTGGGAGTACTTCTTGCTGAGCACACTGGGCCCAATGATGGGTCGGTCGACGGTCTTCCATATTTCACATCGGATCTGTGCTGACGTCTACCAGGACAAGTGAATTGGTTCCGCCACTACCACTCCTCGAAGAATGACGACGCATTGAAGAGATATGAAGAGCAGGCGTACAGATGCTTCGGCGTCCTTGATGGACAGCTGAAGAAGCATGGTGGACCATACATCTTGCCTGGCAATACGCCCAGTGGAGTGGATCTTCACTTCTACCCTTGGGTCTACCAGCATGGCTTCGCTGGGCTGAGCTTGGCTTCCTACCCTAACGTCAACAAGTGGTTGGATGGAGTTGCGAGCTTGCCTGAAATCAAAGCTGCATATGAAAAGATACCAAAGGGCAAGGAAGCATGAAGATGATCCCGTAGGTGAGCTATCATCCTGTGAGCATTGCTTTGCCCCGCAGAATGCATCGGCTTGCCAGTAGATCGATGAGGCAACTTGTGCTATCAGAGCTGCTGCTCCCCGCTGGGTGCTCTACTGATCTCCAAGTACGCAAACCATTCTGAATACACCTTATCAATGCTCTTAGACAATCCGCTACCGTTCGAACGAAGGCAAGGGGAAAAAACCGAGTTTCGCGTGTTTGTTAATGACAAAGTAGGTAAGGAGGGAGATCCATTCACGGTAAGGGTATTGGACCTGACCATGTGGACATTGCTTTCCCGCGCGATGCTACATTGAATGGAAGGTGTGAAGATGAGGAGAAGGCACACCTGACAACGATGACTTCTGACATGCTACCTGACTGACGAGAACCGGCGGCACAAGACTATTGAACCGAACAGCGTGCTGTACTTGAGGAGGACGGGATAGCATCAGCATTGCAGTCGAAGTGCTTGGGCACTCCTACAGCTTAGTGCATGTGACAGCTGAACAAAAATCTGTATAACAGCGCTACCTCGCTCCAGTAGAGCCCCGTATTCAGGTATTGCATGCAGCAAAGACTTCCAACCATGACGAACGTTCGACAAATCTTTGGGGCACGAGTAAAATGGTGAAAATGCCTACAAAAGAGGTTCGTGAAAAGGCCGTCAGTTCTTACCGCCGGGAAGGCGGACATCATGGAGGTCGGCGGTTGCTACACCATCGTATACTGACCCGAAGTGCGCTTCTAGAGAGGGTGGTCAAGAAACGCCGAAAGCCATGGAGGATTTGCGTCGTAAATGCTTGGGACTCTACGGAAGAGTTGGGCATCAGTCGGAGGAATGGACGAGAACAGCGAAGCAGAGAAAGACGCCGCACCTAACCAATCGTCAGCATGCATTCTGTGGCTGCATAAGAGGTCTATCTCCTGCGATCTTTGTCACGATCACGTCGGTTGTTGCCGTCTCTGTGTCGGTCATCTTCTCTGTCTCGATGGCGTCTGGCGCGTTCGCGGTCATAATCGTCTTCCTCACGCTCGCGGCGCTTACGTCGCTCTTTTTCTTTGCGACGGTAGTGCTCTTCGTCGCTCTCGGAGTAGTACTCGCGGCGTCCTCTGTCTCGATCACGTCGGTCGTCCTTCTCTCGCTCTCTATGCTTGCGCCTGTCTCGAGACGAGTCTCGGTCCCTCTCGCGACGGCGATCCCGCGAATCATACTCATCATCATCCCAGTGCTTTCGCTTCCGGCCTTCCTCCTTGCTGTCAAACTCATGTGCATACTTCCTACGCTCATCGTCTTGCTTCTTCTTTTCGAGTTCCTCCTCAGTATACTTGGCACCTGTCCTCTTGTCGCGGAGGATGAGTGGGTTGTAGATTTTGGCATCTTTGCCCTTGGCCGCCTTCCCCCAAGCGCCCATCTCTTGCGCAATTGCGGCATCTTCTTTGGCACCAATGCCCAATAGATTCGCTCTGCGTTCTGGCACCTTGCCGTTGTCGGTCGGGAGCTTCTTCCCCTTCTGGCTACCAATACCCTCGCCCTCCTTCCATCCCATACCTCGAAGCAAGGCAGCTCCAAATTGCTCCACGGGCACCCGCGCGTAGTCGTCGAGAGACGCCATGGCTGGAGCAGATCTAAAGTCGTGGCTAAAAGCGTCTGATTCAGTCATAGGCTCGTCGGATGCCACGATAGTCAATGTTGTATCCCTGGTAGTCTTGCCGAGTAAAGCATCCATGGCCAGTTCGTCGTCTGTCTTCTTTGAGGCGCCTTCTCCAATATCTTCGGGTGCGCTCTTGCCTGCATCTGCAGACGCATCGGCCATTGTGGAACCTGCATCTTCCTCATCTCCAAGCTGCTCGTTCTTGTAGGTATTGAGCCCGAATTTTGGCTTGCTGGCCTCGACTTTGGCCTCTACATCTCTCATGCGCGCATCCAACCCTGCGCTGTTGCCGTGCCCTTCTGGGAGTCCGCTCTTCTGCCTTTTGCGCTGGTTCGCCTTCTCTCTCCAGTCTCGATTTGCTTGCGCTGAGATCACGAGCGGTGCAGGATCTGTCTTCTTTTTACTGCTGTCGATTGCACCTCCAGCGGTCTTGTCGAAGTGTGAGACGTGCTCAGATTTCCCAACTTCGACGCCGTCATCCTCGTCGTCCTGCAGAGCCGCGCGTGGTCTTTTCAGTCCATTGCTTGGCGGCGGGGCTTTGCGCGATGCGCCGAGCGACAACGATATCTTGTTGCCGCTCATGGTTTGAATGTTATGTTGTCACGTAACGGAAAGCGATGGCTGCGACAGATTTTCGAGGAACTCGCGAGTCAGGGGTTGCCTCGGTGGCTGTGCGGCAGAAACAGGAAGCCGGGCTCCACGTGGAGTCGTGATGCTTCATTCCATCGATATTCTTCAGCTGCTGCTTATACCACCACCCGTCTTCGCATGTGATGAGTGGTCTAGTTCTACATACTGTGATCAGTTCCATCGGCAGCAATTCTTCCACAGAGCAGACATGGCATTTTCATTTTCTTCACATTCACTCATCTCCGGTAATGCGGCCCTTTTCGTGATGAATATCCGGCCCTGGCAGTCTCGAGGCACCGCTCTCGGATCCCACATGCAGTGACAAACTGAGAGACGTCGCGAGTTGTTCTCGCGATCGAAAACAACCGCGACCAAACAGCATTCAACTGCCATGCGAACATTGAGTCGTGAAGCCGGGCACCATTGCATCATCTCAGACACTTGCACGTTTGATGTCGCAACGGCTATCATGAGTCGAGAATCGAGATGCTCTGTACCTAGCCACGCTGCAAGCCGGTCTCCACGCAATATGACAATCCTACTATTGCATGAACTACATGATATGCACCAAGTCTTTCGACAAGACGTCCTTCGTACAACAAGGCTGGCTGCATGCCACGAGACCACCCTTGCTTCAACTCTGCTAATTACCTTCGGTGCTTGCTGCTGACTACACAACTCGAAGCCGGCTGCGTCGCCGCCTTCTTTGCCATCGCGGTTATCGAGGAGAATGATTGGCTTGTCATAATGTAGCCAATCCCAGCCCAGAAGGCCGGACGACAAGCGCTCTTGCTTTTCCACAGTGGCGGCTCATTTCGCAACTTCATCTCCTGGTAGTGGGTTCGTGCAGAAATAGGAGAAAGGACTGAATATATTACGAGCTTGCCGGTCCTACTCTTGCTATGAGATGATGACGACTGGCCAAGCTATTAACCAGGACCGCGAGGGCTTCCTCCGTGACGGCGTTGCATGAGAATATTGAAGGCAAATGAGAGACAAGGGACCATGCTCTCCATCATTGACAATCCTAGACGCTCAATAAAACTTGATTAAGGCTCAGCTTAACCGCCGTCGAAACGTGCTCAGCATCTGACAACCAAGGCCGGTTCTTTGATCGATATCCCATTCGCTGGATCGTTTTCGATTCTTCGCAACTGGAACCATTGTATTGGGCCAAGGACGGTGGTCAGCTTTACGGTTTCACGGCGAGGTTCCCCATCGCTTCAGAAACCCTTGATACAGCCACGACCATGACGTGCTTACCGGAAGACACCGAGCAACCACACCAGAATCATACCATCCGATTCCATGTGGTTGTTGAAAATGGGCCAATCAGTCCGGCTGGGACCTACCTTGGTAGAAGACTTCAGGCACATCACGGGAGCAGAAGCCGGTGAACCCAGATACGCAGCGAAAAGTGGCCGTTTCCATAAGAGGCATCTGTGAGAGCCAGTCCGACCGTCACAGTCGCGATCGGAAAAGTGCTCGTTGTTGAGAGATGGTCTGGATGTGGCATATCTTCCTTTGCCCACTGGCCAGGATGTCGCAGGCATACCTCTCAATGATGGAGGACCTGTCGAAACATGAGACAGCCGGAGAACACGGAGAGGGTGTTACGCGTCGGGCAGCGACAAGCACCTACTTGTCAGATGCCAGGTCATCGTGGTGTCGCCATGCAGCCAGTTCAACATTGAAAGCACGAATATTCTTGTCGATGAAAGTCGATGGAAGTGCTAAAGGCTGGTCCGACTCCAGTCTCCGCCTGTTGGCTCAATAGCCGAAATAGCGAGCGACTTGCTCACACCATGGCGGGATCGCGTCGACGCCGCGGTCTTGGTCTGCCAGACCCTTGGATTCTGCACCGGGCTGCACCGGGCAAGGAACGCGAACGCATGCGATGCGGTGCTCTTTTGTCAATCTCTTCCTTCTTCCTCCGTCCTCTGGATGACTTCTTTTTTTGGCTGTCTCTGGACCCTTCAGTCCCAACATCTAGACAAACGGCTTCCTAACAGCCGCTGTGTCTGTGCCCGATTGGCGGGACGCTAGCTGTTGAGGCTCCTGTGTACGGTCCGGAAGTCAATGATATCCAAGGCGAAAGGCGTGCGGCACTGTTGCTAGATGAGCGTTGAAGCCTGAAGGCCTACTTCCCATGTGGCGAATGAACATCAATGGCTCTCCGGTGCCGTGCCGTCTCACAAAAGCCGTCTGGCCGAATAGGCGACCGCCAACCGCGGCGACATTCGCAGCAGAGCGCGTTTGTGGTCTCGACAATTGTTTCAACCATGGCGAATCTTTCTTGCATCCATTGGCGCGAGAGCGATACAATGCAGGATGCAGGTACAACCACAGACGCATTAGCACTGCACCGAGGATGAGTTGGCTGCAGGGAATTATTTCGTGGCTTGTTACGAAGACTATTCTTGCAAGAAGATGACATGTTCATGTTGCATGTGCACAGTGCTCGTGCGCTGGTGGGTAAAGGCGCGTCTCGCATGCCTACTTCCCACCTGTGAGGCGTAAGATGCAGGATGCCCAGCGTCAGTTGTAGTAACGTGTGGTCGAGGATGGTCCACTGTGACGACGGCTCGCGGGAGCGTCTAGTATGCCCTCCGATCTCATACCATCAAAGTGCGATGGAAGGTGGGCCCCACGCATTTGCCACCGAGGTAGCAATGCTTGTTGCAATACCGTATGACCAGACGCCATCATCAATTGCAATATGGCCATGTTGACGTTCGGTCGCCATGAGGCATCTACGCATACCGTGCAGAGCGGGCGAAGATGTAGCGAGATAATGAGACTCGCGGCAAACAGCTGGATTCACAATGCCTGCTTCTCGAAGCTGGGTGATAATTCGGCACTTCGGCTGTTCAAGGGACGAACGAGAGGGCCAGGCCAAATCTAATCCCCGTCGGTGATCGCGCTGATACGAAGACGAAAGTCGGGGTTCCGCAAGGCGAGCAGCAAGGTTCCCAACGCCAACAGCCTTGGCAAAGATGGAAATTGTCATCTCCGCCTAAGAAGCGTGGACAAAATAAAGAATCATCATGGCACGAAAGAAGGTGGAGGGCTAACTGGCGCAGCGCGGAAAGAATAGTAGGTTTGACGCTCCCACGTCCGCGGCGGCGTAGTCAAGCCACCGTCACCGACAGCTTGTTCACTGGGACTAGCGAGCCCACAAGGGTCGGGATCAGAACAATCTCGTTTGGAGTCGACCGTGCTGACGGGAGACTTGGGAGCAGGTCTTGGGCAGACCGCGCGCCGGCGGGAACTTACACTTATTCCCCGGGCGTCCAACGTCGCTGGCTCGGCACTACGGACGGGACTGACGGAAAGAAGCTACAGTACAGATCCGGTCTCAGATGCCGTGTTCGTGTAGAGCACACAAGAGAAAGTACCGGTACGAAAGGTCTGAACTCTGGCGAGAATAACACGAGCCGAAAGCAGCTGTGTGAAGACAGTGTGAAGCTACCTTTGTGCTCGCGCGGGAGGTGAGCCCGCCATCGTTGCCGACCATGCGATCGTCGAAATCATTGTGTGCGGCGAGGTGTTTTGGTTTGTGATAGCGTTGACCACGATCTTCTGCTTGAATCGCTGGGGACCCCGATGAATGGCCATGCATGCATGTGAGGGCAATGATGAGATGCTTGTTCTGACAGCTGTCGCCTGTGTCGGTAAGGTACAGCACAGCACAGCACCGCATCGCACCGCACCGCACCAGGACACCACACTACTACGGTACTGGTCGTGGTAGCTCTGTTTGCAATCATGCAGAGCAGGTAGCTGGTCCCGTAAGACGAAACACTCAGTACCTGCAGCTTGAAATTACACCTCCCGCTATCCATACCTATGTATTCATTCATACAAGAGATTTCTCGGACGGATACGTAGATTATTCAAGATTGTACCTGCAGTAGTCAGTTCTGCACGGGAAGGTCTTGCTCTCTGCTGGAGTCTGATGAGACTGGATGCGGTGCAGGCCGATGATGTTTCGGCGGCTCTTCTCCTCTCGGGCAAGGTGGCGCAGACGAATGCAGAAGCAGAGTTCAGCTGTGCATGCTGCACAGCGCGGATTGGGCGAGAGTCGAGTATATTTTTAGCGACGCTTCTAGGGCGGTGCCCTTTACCCTCTGAGATGGTTTGGGCTACAGTACGTACATGTGGTCACGCTTTGGTACGGATGTGGGCTGCCGAGGTGAAGCCCTGCGACGAGAACAAACGAGTATTGCTCAAACGAGTATTGCTACATCATGCGATGACGGAGATATCATTTGTACACGTCTTCTCGAAGAAGACGGGCTTCTAGTTAACACAGGCACAGGCAGTCGGTACACGACGCGTGCTCGGTGGGACTGGAGCAAGTTCATGCTTCGAGAAGACCCCGTCACAGAGTGAAACAAACACTGAGGGCGAGTGTCCAATGAAATTGTTTTGCTGGGTGCAAGTGAGAGCAGGTCGTCGGCGAAGAAAGGTGTGAGACAGAATGCGGCACAGCCAGCCAGCTTGAGCCTTGACGCGTCGTTTTTGACTCGGCTCTCGCAGGATGGCGATGGCGATGGCGGATGGCGGATGGCGGATGGCGGATGGCGGATGGCCGCAGTGACGCAGGCCATGCCCGATGCCCCACGGTCAGCAGGTGGATGAAGCCATGGAATGGCATGGATGATGGAGTGGTGCGACTTCAGCAGCGGAAGGGCTCAGGCGTGGGAGGTGTGCAGTAGCGACCAGCATGGCGCCGTGTCTTTGAGCGGCACACGGCTCATTCCCGCGTGCAGAAAACGAGCAACATTGGCAGCGTTGATGATTGCGCTGGGGCGGAGGCGGAGGCGGAGGCGGAGGCGGAGGCGGAGGCGGAGGCGGGAAGGTGATCACAGAGGCGAGGGTGTCATGCTTTCGGCAACTGGCTATGGATTGGAGCGCACGCCGTCGCCGTGGCCGTGTCGACAACTACTCGACAGCGAGGATAGGCGCACGGTGGCAGTGGCGTACAGTGCAGTGTGGACAAGACAAAGGTCGACACAGCTGCAAGCAGACAGATGCATGGACTGACTGGTCACAAGGGCAAGGCAAAGGCAAACGGGGTGTCAGTGAATGGTGTCGGCGTTGTGGTGCATGGCTTGAGCGGTGGTTCAGCGCAAGACGAGCGGCGGACACTCTGGGTGTGCGCGGTCAGTCAGAGGGTCCGATGATAATACGTGTACACGCGGTGTCCGAGTCAGACAGCAGCACAGTTAGAGGCGTGGGCGCGCGCGCATCTCAGGCTCTCGGCCCAGGGCATGCATGATGCATGATGCATGATGCATGATGCGTCCCATCGGACCCATGCCGTGCACCGCGTCCCATGCATCTCATGCCATCCCATGCATCCCAGCATCCGTCGGGAGCCTCCCAGTGGGCAGTGTCCCCCATGGGCCATGCGCCAGTCTTCGAATCGCGGGCGCGGCCGCGGCAGCACTTGCCACTAGCCCTCAAACTTCTCGTTCCTGGCACTAAACGCTTTTGCTTGCTTGTGGAGCGCTGATCACTGACCACTCTCTATCGCCCTCTCTGAGAGCATCTGCGCGCCCAACGCCCACCGCCTGCGTCCAGGGTTTATCTTCTTGAACCGCATCGTTCGTTCTTCTTCTTCTTCATCTTCTTGTTGTCTCCTCCTGCCTTCTTCTGTCTGCTGTTCCCGTTCAGGTACAACTTAATCCCCTCTGTGCTTGCTGAGCAGCGACCACTGTACCTCGTCACTCCTTAGGAACACTCCCGCCGGCCGCCGCCCGCCGCCCGCCGCCCGCCGACGACTCATACCACGCCGCCAAGCGTCCGACGCCGCACCGCCTCTCCTACACCAAAAGTCATTCCCTCGGGAAGCCCGTCTCTCTTGTATCATCATCCGACCCTGTACACGCACGCAGCGCTACCATCGACCCACCATCCACAACTTAATATCGCAAAATCCCACTCTCGAAGAAACGCAATCCTTGATGTTTCCATCCATCTGAATTCGTGTCGGAAGAAAAGCTTCACGTCAGTCCATGCTCATCATCGGTAGCGATGCGGCCCGCGTCCCATAAATCGCCTGCTAACTGCTACTCAGCCAAACATCTCACAACCTAATGGAGTACGCACCGCAGACGACCCCTCCAATGGGTCATTCGCCATTCTTCTACTACAACCCAGAACCAAGTCCAGAGAACAAGCAACATGGACACTTCACGCCTCATCCACACCACCCACACCCTCTGCCAATGCCCCTCCTCCCATCGAGCCCAGAGCACATGATGCACTTCCAACAGCCCCCAGTCTACCACCGACCACAATCCGCAGCATCGCAGCTGTACTATCAACACCCACTCCCGGCCTATGCACCACCTCCAATGCTTACTCCCGATGCCTCGCCCCGCCAGTACCAGAGACCACACTACCTGATGCAACACGAAGCGCACGTGTTGATGCCAGTCAACACCGAATGCCAAGCTTACTTCCCAGCCACTCCAACTCTATCCGCATCTGCATCCTTCAGCAGCTCAGCATCCACACCGCCATCAACATGCGGGATCGTGCCAACTCCAGTCAACGGACAAGGCGTCTTCTTTGCGAAGCCGCACATGCTTGCATATCCAGCTGTGAAGCAGGGCTGTGAGGATGAGGTTTTCTCCGAAGTTTTGGCTGCAGGAGACTGGACTCGCCCAGGATCGCCCCCAATGACCCCGGTCTTCTTGCACAACAACTCGGTGTCCGCGGCGAGCACACAGTCGTACGAAATCGCCTCCGGAGCGCATTCCGCCCACGTCTCCCCTTCTCCGTCCCCGGTACCACGATCCGTGGCTTCCGAGCAAGATGTATGCGACCCACGCAACCTCAGCATCGGCAACTCCGCATCCGAGTTCACCAGCCTACCGACCTTGTGCTCCGGAGATGATGAGGAACACAAGCTTCTGAAAGGCGACGGCCAGGAACTAAACGTGCACATCGCTGCTCCCGCGGAGCTCGTCAACTACGGTGGCCTGCCAACGTTCGAGCCCATCTTCGAGCTCGATGTGGAGGACGACTTCAATGGCATGGTCTCGTACCAGGGCCCAGAGGTGAATTACCACGGTGCTAAGCGTCAACGACTTGATCTTGAACCGAGCTTCGAGGATGATGGCTTCTCCAGTGAGGAGTCCTACAGCGACGATGACCTCGCACAAGGAGCTTACTCCCCACCATCTTCCGAGTTCTCTGCTCCAGAGTACTCGGCTGCTGCCCAGACCAAGTCGAAGCGCAAGTCGTCCAAGAAGGAGCCGGTACAGCATTCAGCGCAGTCCACCCAAGAACAAGAGTCTGCCCCCACCACGACATCTCAGAGCCCCGAGGAGGAGAACAACAACGACGAGTCTGCTGCCACTACCCCCGCTCAGACTGGAAGCGTGTCTCGTCGAGGCCGCAAGCAATCGCTGACCGACGACCCTTCGAAGACCTTCGTCTGCACACTCTGCAGCCGACGTTTCCGAAGGCAAGAACATCTGAAGCGCCACTACCGATCACTCCACACTCACGAGAAGCCATTCGAGTGTTCCGACTGTGGGAAGAAGTTCTCTCGATCAGACAACCTGAGCCAGCACCAGCGCACTCACGGCGCCGGCACCATGGTCATGGGTGTGCTCTCGCAGCCATCCGACCAACACATGCACCAGCCCATTGAGTCAGTCAACGGTGGAGAGGCGGGTACCGTCATTCGACCAAAGCAGGAGGCCCCGTACATCCCACAGCAACACCAGTACCCACCACAGCACCGAGTCAGCCCCGATGCCAACGAACTGGGTACCATGCTGTACGATGTCACTGCACAGATGGCCGGCTCAAGCTCAAGCAGTGTCGGCTACTCGGAGGGTGAATACTCCCCTGCCTCAGATCGTAAGCCAGCGAAGAAGAGGAAGCGGGACGAGTAAACGCAGACACTCAATCACAACATTTCTTACTCACCTGTTGATGTCTTTGCCGCACAGTGGGACGTCTTGACGAATACCACTGCTGCAAAGGAAGATTACGATACGAATCATGTCGTTACGCCGGGAATACCACACACAATAAAATGGGGAACATGGGGAGCTCAACCAAAATTTCTTATCTTGGGTCTGCTGCTGCAACGAAACCACCGGGAAAGCAGGCACACCTCACCACCGACACACCAACCTTCACTTCCACAACCTTCGCTTCTGTCATCGGCTTGAACAGGACGGAGATTCGATTTTGCTACCTTTCTTGGACATGCTTTATTCTTCTCGTCTTTCGCTTGTACAACACACGATACCTTTCTTCGGACAAAATTTAGGGAGAATGCTGCACTGCTACGCGATGCGCTGCTGTTTTGTATATTACACACGCGAGACAACTATTCTTTTCCTTGTGTTCTCTTTCGACAGCAAGAATGGGCCTGGGGCTATTTTTTTGTATATAATACACACCCTTTTCGTCGGAGGAACCTGCTCGCTCTCTTCGTCCTGGTCGATGGGGAAGCAGTGAAGATGTGGTCGGGAAGGAAAAGGTGCCTGTGTCGTACCTAGGTTCTGTCATCGTTGTTGCTACTGCTGGAGTTGTATTGATCACAATCATCTTGTACTATTACAGAGACGCCAAAATGTCTTTCGTTCACAAATCGTTCACAATCGTTCACTATTTCCACTTGAAGCATCATGTCTGTCGTTCACAATCGCTCGCTAGAACTATTTCCACTTTAAACATCTTACCACCAAAGCGACCATCTCCATCGCATACCGGCCCGGCGGTGCCTCCCCATCACAAAATCGCCACCACCACCTTCACCACCACCATACCAACAACCACAATTAGTTAGCACACGCCGCCCATACGCCATACGCTAAACTAATATGGCGATTTGCAACGTGTTCGCATGCATACAACGAAACAACCAGGTTGTCTTTCGAGGAAACCCAGATTCGCAAGGTTTAGCACTACTCTGACTCGACAGGATGCATGCATTGAGCACCGCCAACGATTCAACCACGGATGCGCGCGCGCGCGGAGCACAGATCTGGTGGTGGCTAGATACAGGGCTGAGGTTCTGTACTGTATACTGTACGCTGCATGAATCAATAAATGAACCAAAAAAATTGGGGCTTCAACAACAGAGTCATACTGTACCCGTATGTATGTATTGAGTCGAGTGAAACCCTTTCTTTTTTTTCTATCCAATGAGAATTTTTTTTTCTTCTTCTTCTTCTTCTTAAAAAAAAAAGTTGGCCCAGAACTAGGTTCTTGCGAATATCGTCGCAGATCGACTGCTTTTGACAAATAGGGATTGGTGAGCGGGAAGAATGAGGGAAAGAAGTCTCCTGAGAACTCGATCATAGGACAAGTGAAGCTGTGACAGGCACGGTGGGATTTATCCAATCATGACACCTGAATCGATCCCCCCAACCCACGAGTTCGAGTTCCTGTCGCGCGCGCGCTTTGCTCTCGGTTCTCATCAGTGATGAAAAAGAGTGGCGATTTCCCTCCCCCTCTGAAACCCCTCCATTTCAGCATGCTGTTCCCTCCAAATCGCCTTGAGCACCGGATCATGAGAAGGGTCACCATCCCAGTACTTGGCATGAAAACTCCTAGCCCCTCCGCGCCAGTCATTCTCCGTAGGCCAGTTCACATTCCACCCATACCACAAAGGTTTCCAAGGCATGTTTCCGTCCTGTCGATGCGCGTAGTTCAAAAGATTCTGTTCCGGGAATCCAGGATCGAAGCGGTTGGGCAGTTGGAGGAGGGACATGTAGTAATTGAACAAAACCAGAGATGGCGTGAAGACGAAGAACCCACAGTTGAGATATGAGAGGTCGGTAGGTGGTGGGTATGGGTGGTCGTAGCCCCAGAAGTCGCCGTGTGTGGCGAACATGTACGTTCGAGGGAGTTCGCCTTCGTCTTCTTTGATCTGGGCTGGGTTCGCGAGGGTGGCTTGCGTGAGGGTTGCTTCGTCGAAGAATACGCCGTCGAGGGGAGCTGTTACTAGGGCATCGCTGTCGATGAAGAGGATTTTTGTGTATTCGATCAGTTGGAAGAGGCGGAGTTTTGCGAGGACATCGACCCAGCGTGGGTCCGCGGCTTTGACCCAGTCTTGCTCCAGTTTTTCGATGAGGATGATTGTCGCGCCGTCTTTTTTGAGGCGTTCGCGCTTGCGTTTGGAGACGTCTTTGGTGCACACTACGAGGAATGGGATGCTGTTGTTTGTGCCGGCTGATTTTGAGTGGAGGAGTTGGTAGGCTAGCACTCTTGCGCCTTGGAAGTAGCCATCGTCTGCATCGTTGATGGCTGCCGATTCTTCGTCTGTTTGCTTTTTGTCTGGATTGGCATTGCCGGCGATGAAAGTGGCGAAGGCGACCTTGTGCGTTCTGAGACGAGTCTGTCCGGCATACTTCGGTCCTTGTCGCTGTGTGGGTAGCCAGTGTTGATTATTGTGGTGAGGAGATTTTAATGAGAGTGTGATTAGAGCTGACGCGAGAAAGAGGAAAATGCAAAGACCAATGGTCTTGGGATTCGTGGTCATCGTAGCGACATGTTTTTTTTTTCGAGAGGACAGGAAGAGGAGAAGTGGAAAGGTATTCATTCTCTTATCGCGGATCGATGGCATTCCAGTCTGAGACGCGAGCGAGGAGACGCGTGGTACAAGAGGGATGTGGCAGAGCTGCACCTGGCCTTGGAGGCACGCCATGGGAGATGACAGGTGCATATGAGGAGGATGTTCGACCACATGTCTGCGTAAAGAGTAGCATACTTCCTTTCGCGAAGAGGATTGTCGGGGGTGCAGAAATGGAAGGCGGGTTGTGTTGTCGGTCCGCTACCATAGAATAGCGCAAGGTAAGGTAGGGAGATGAACAGAACTTCACTTACTCCCCCACCCATTGATGCCTGAGTGAAGGCCTGGTTGCAGAGCGTGCTCAGGATCCAGAGCGTACTCAGAATTTTGAGGGTGTTTAGAAGTTGGAGAGGACTCAGAATCCGGAGCATGCTTAGAATCTAGAGCGTATTCGGAATCCAGAGCGTACTTAGAATACATAGCGTATTCAGAATCCAGAGCGTACGCTAGCGTTCCACGATCGACTCGTCTAACACTTCTACCGGAGTTGGATCGCGATGGATCATAGACAGGTAATTAGATCGTGTAGGAATGCGACCCTCGACATCATCGAAATAGTATAGCGTGAAGAAAGCTACAATGCTCTTCATTCCTCGGATACGCCGAGCTCGACCTAGCTTCTAATACAGATTTAGCAAGTCCTTAGTAATAGGCAGGTTGTGCTAGCCGACAATCTCAATGTCGGAAATTTTGCATCCTGTCGTAGTTGCTAGTATACACGACATAATGCGGATATTGGAGTCGGGTTTCTTATACTCTACATAGCGAGCGTTCTTGTCTACTATCGCGATATAGGCGGTATAGAATCTGTTACAAGCAAAATCATTTGCCTAAGTAGAAAGTAATACTCTCGTACGCGCCGAAGCGCACGCGATGAGTAATCAAGTTACTTCTAAGTAACCTAGCGTAACTTTAGAAATTACAAGAAGCGTTAAGTGCCGCTTTACTCGCATGTTTGCCTTATATACAAGTAGCAAGCACGCAATCACGAGCCGCGTAACTACCTAAATTAAGCGCTTCGCGAGATTAAAAGGACCCTAACTTCGCTAACTAACCTAAACTTCTTTTATATACGACAACTACTAACAATCCAAGTTAGTACTAACCATGACCTCAATCGGTCTAAGCGGCGGCGGCTCGAGTGGCGGTAGAGGCGATAGTAGTAAGAAGTACCCCGACGATCCTTCCAAGTAGCTAGATAAGGGCAAGGGCAAGAAGAAAGATAACGAAGAATCGTCCAAGGACTAGTCTAAGGACTAGTCCAAGGACAAGTCTAAGAAGCCGGCGCGTATTAACACTAAGCTCGCTAATAACCCAAACCCAAATAGGCCTCCTCGCTACGACGATATCGGCTTACTAGGTCTCCTCGATCCTTCTAGGATTACATTACTTAACTAAGGAGTTATTCTAACGACCCCTTAGTTCGAAGAGCGTCGCAAGCGCGTATTACGCTTAGACAACTTGACCGTTCGCCCTCCGGCTACTCGCACTAGCGGCCGTGGGCTAGTTTACCAAGTCGAGAATATAGAGGATACTCGTTAGCTTAGACAAGCTCTCGTTAACTTAGTCGCTTAAGGCTTCGATCGAGCCTCTACCGAGCGAGAGGTTACGTAGGGTCGGACTAACCCAATCTACTACTACTTGGCTTAGGAAGGCCCTTTGCGAATAACTCGTTCTCGTAAGGAGGATGAGGAGCGGGCACTTGAGACTACTCGCGTTAGATATGCCGAGCACTTTCGAGGTAGTATAAACGGTAGCCTAAGCCGGCGACTTCTCTTTTCTCGCTTGGATCGTCTAATGACCGGACGGCTCCGCGACGTTAATCGAGAGCGAATACGTAAGATCTAGGTCATTCTCTACTTAATTAACCGCTAGACTAACATTAATAATAACGAGGCGGTAATCGAGGCTCGGGCGCCCTTAGTCAAGCTTGGCATCTACTAACTCTAAAAGATCTTAGAGATAGTTCGTAGCTTGGGTCTATACCAATTGCTACGTTTCTACGAGATCCGCTTTAACGACAAGCGTTCGAACAACCCTTGGGGTTAGAATTAATGGCGGTTGTTAGCCTTGATTATGTACTCTCTCTTAGACAAGGCAAAGAAGTCATATACCCCTTGCAAGTAGGGCTTGGATCTGCTTGCTAACTACAAGCATTAGGAGACTTTAGTAGATGGGACTTGTACGAATAACATAATCAACAATCCGACCTAGTCCAAGTGCGATCTACGTTCTATAGAGGCCGTAGAGGCCATCCAAGCTACTATGGCTAACCGGAAAGCGAAGAAGGCGGCTCGCTAGAATATAGAGAATCCGACCCAAGTCATTATGGGTCCTTATCCTCGCCTTAGAGAGGTAGACAACCGACTAAGTCCGAGCTTAGCCGCTTCCTCTAAGTTTAAGACTCTAGATAGTTCTCCGATGTATCTTGATACTCTAAGTAGCTATAGACGTTCTCTAAGTATTCCGCCTACCCTTATGCCTAACGATGCCGAGCTACTATTTGGCTTCACCCTAGTTCCTAATCAAGTATCGACTAATCGACCCAACTTAGGTAATCGAAATTAGCTATAGAAGTCCTTTTCCGATATAAGCTTGAATGCGGCCCTATACGACGAAGCCTACTTGAAAGCTAGCTTCTATGGCAAGAAATATAAGGGTACTAATACGTTTCGGAACCTAGAAACTAAGCTAAATCGCTATAAGGCTAAGGTAGCTAGCTTTGAAAAGGCGAAGGAGGCTAAGTAGAAGGCTACGAAGATAGCGGAGGAATGGAAGAAGGCGGCGAAGAAGTAGTCCGACTTGGACAACGCTAATCGCGGCTTGTTCGAGCGTGTAGGCGATGTTATAGTACGCTTGCTTTCTCGGAGCGACACTCCTCGCGTTCGCGACTACCGCTTAGGTACTAATAGTCCGCCTATCCCTACTAACTAGACTCAAATGTAGGTCTAGACTAACTACTTAGACGACTAGCGTAACCGAATAGTAAGCCTCTACGGCTATGGCAACTAGCGAGCTACTCGTTAGTATATGGTTACTCGCGAGCTCTAGTATACTAAGGATGTTCATAATGGTAGCCCTCCGATAGCTTGGATCTTACACCTTTAGTCTTGCATTGCTATGTATGCTCGCCAAGCTAAGCGTAACTCGCTTATCTACCGCTCTAGTCCTAGTATACGTGGAGGTTAAGGAATAATTGAGCTTAGTCGAGGAGGAGAGTAGATTGGTCTACTTAGGCGAGTACATTAAGGTAATTTTAGGCGTTCTATTTCTTTCGGTTTGGCTTTGGTAAACGCGATAAGCCATGAGGCTAGGCATTAGCTAGAAAACAATAAACTTGGTATACTTGGAAATTTCCTACTTAGGACCGTTTCTAGTTAGTGGTTTTCCGTAAGGTACGTAGGGAGTATGCCTTTGTAGTAGGCTTCCTAGGCACTACGTCTAGGTCGGCTTAGGGAGAGGATTTGTTAGCATCCTCCCCTACTTGGGATCTAGCTACTACTAAGGCTAGTCGTGATGCCACTACCGGTCGTGGCACTATTAAGGATACTACTATCGATGAGTATGACTCTAAGTAGGTCGATGCTATTTAGCGTACTAATGGGTAGGCTTAGCTAATCGATGCGGAGGTTGAGGTAGTCGATGCCATAGGCGGTAATTAATATAGTACTACGAGCGCATGTCTCGTATAATGTTAAGTATAGCTAGGTCTAGCGCGAGAGGCTCCTTTTCGATCTCTTCAAGTTCCTACGTAACTATAGCGTAGGATGTAATATAGTAGCGGTAGAGCATAGCAGATTTCTATACTAACTAGTCCTTTCATCTATACTACCTTGCTTAACCTTGATCTAAACGTTCGTTACCGGTCCTAGTTCTACTACTACTTCTGCCTCCTCCTCCTTTGTCGCCTCCTCGTATGTCGCATACCCCTAGGCGAGCCGATGAACGTACTATACTATAGTAGACTAGTTATTAGGCAGCTGTCTATATTTTCTCTATCCTAAACACTATATAGATCCGCAATCTACTACTATGTTATACTACTACTACGTTTTAGTCCGAGTGTACTATCGGCTAATATCTCGTCGGTTATCTCTTCCGTAATCTTCTCTTCTATAATCTCTTCGGTAATTATGTCATCTTCTAGTCTACATGCTATTGTCGGTGTTCTTCGAGTAGCTATAGGCGTGTCGTAAGAGGAAGGTAGTTTGTTAGGTTTGTTGTTTAGGAATGTAGCGCTCGAGCTAATAGTATTGTCGTACCGCGAAAGATCCCTTTATAGGTCCCGTAGGTGAAAGGTTCGACTACCGTTAGGCTTTATTCCTTAGTAGCGCTCCAAATCTTAGTAAGAGCAAGAGTAGCAGATTGGATAGCCATAGCGACCGTTGCGTCTAAGTCCTAGTTACGTCGCGTACTACGATACTAGCTTCGCGACTCTACCGCGACATTCTACTTTCACAATAGTACGATAGCGAGATACGTCGATTAAGCGCATTTCTAGCAAACGGCGCTAGTAAAAGTGTCTAATACGATAACGACGGCGTCCTTAGGCACACCGAAGCCCTCTATCTCGAAGTCGCGTCTCGAAACCGAAGAACAACAATAACAACGATAACAACACTATACTTATTGCATCGTAGCCATTGGCACGGTATACAACATGTATGGCATAAATAGACACGTGGGTAGATAATATGCATCGAGAGCTACAAGTATCTCTTCGAGAACCTTGTTAGGCCTCTTACGTCTACTACCTCCTATTGCTTAGACTCTCCCCAAGTCACGATCTACTAGAAGGACTTGGTTGCCATGGAAGGCAGAGAAGAAAGAGGACTTAGCGTACGGGGATCTAGTTCGCACCGGCTATCTCAAGCGGCTATAAAAGCATATACTCGATAAGTACGGTATAGAATTCATATTGCCTATATACTACGCGCGATGCGAAGTACTCAACACGCCCATTACTAACCATAACACTCAATGAAGAGGTATGGAAACGGGAACTCATTAAGCGAAGTAATACTAGCTAGTACTAGGTACTAACCAAGGTTAACCGCGCCCGAAATGTTACAAGGACAACAATTCTTTTTGCGTACTGTAGTCGTATAGTAGTCTTGATGCGCTCGGTTCGCTTCGGAGGACTATAGTTGTATAGTAGTTACTAAGACTATAGTTGTGTAGTAGTTGCTAAGACTATAGTTGTATAGTAGTTGTTAAGACTATAGTTATGTAGTAGTCGTCGAGACCAAGTGCCATTAGGCTTAATAGAAAACGCATCATTAGAGGCCCTTTAGGCAAACAACAAGGCCTATGGCCTTATTGAAAAAAAAAGATAGCTATTAGGAGGTCTAAATTCGAACTAAATCGGGATCCAAGACTAACCCATATATTACGCGCAAGCTTAACTAGATATGCGATAGTATCTAGAGAAGAGTTGAACGTAGAAAGCCTATAGCAACCCATCCACTCGTTAGGAGAGTATGCTTTAGTATACCTCACTTAAGAGTTTTTACCTCGACAAGCCTATTAGAGACCTTATCTACTCGTTAGGAGAGTGTGCTTTGGTGTACCTTACTCAAGAGTTTTTACCTCGACAAGCCTATTAGAGACCTCTATAGTATAAAATACCGCGTTGTAGTTACACCGAGACTACGATTGTCGCCCAAACCTACTCGTAAGGAGAGTCGCGTTTACAACGTCTTGTGTCGGCAAAGCCCATTAGAGACCAAAGAAGTATTGGACTAAACAAGCTATACCTTGTTAAGGAACTTTAACTACTCGAAGCGGTTCAATCGGTAGCAAGTCGCTAAACTAGCTCGGAAATGGTATTAATCGCTATAGAGCTACCTACATGCGACAAAGAGGTATCGACGCTATTGTATACGTAGACAGGTAGTGTATTGCTAGGGGTAGAGGTGTGTGTGCTATCGCTAGTTACGTATCCGGATACTCGCTAGTTACGTACGTAGTGCGGATACTCGCTAGTTATAGTACGTATACCGGTACATAGTAGTATTGTCGATGTTAATATAAAGAAGAAGTTAAGGTTAGAAAGCGAAGTCCTTTATACAATAGCGCATGTAAGGTTTTACGCTACGTCCTATGACCTATTAGAAGTAACAATACCAAGGCAACAATAACGGCTATACATTACCTTATCGCGCTTACGAGACAAGGGCGGCGAGTTATTTATTACCTAAGGTTTTAGCGAGCCTATAAACCGATAGCGAGTAGCTTAGTATCGTAGACGCTTTCTGCGGATACTAAGGCCTCGGATAGCCGCTAGACATTCTTAACATACTCGATATTGATAAGCCAATATTAAGTCTAGCGAGTTGAGTCGGGTCGATTGTATATACTTGTAGTAATGGTTGAATACTAGACTCTTGCCTTCGCCTATCTTCGCGATGTATAGAACATTACTACCGCCAAAGACTAATGTATACACTAGATCGGTCTAAGAGTCTTTCGGCTAATAGCCTTTGCCTAGATAAAGACGATTCAATAGCTTGGCAAGGCTAGCGATAATGATACTACGGTGTATATTCTTTGCTTCTAGATAGGCCGCTACATCGTATACGAGTTGTCGAACTTCATCCCACGACAAGCGCTTAGTAGCGTTAGTAGCATTAATACGATCGCAACGAGTCTAGAACCATGCCTCGTATTCTTGCTTGTTCTAAGGCTACTAGACCGGCGGTAGGTAACTAAAATCTAGACGCTCTCGAGTAATAGCGGCGCGACTAGGAAGCTATGCTAGAAACTACTGTTTACTAACCTAGCTATTACTACGCTTGCGCCGCGCGCTTATTGTTGCGCTCCTTGGTCTTCTTCCGATTGGCTTCATTCTACTTCTTTCTACTAAGACTCTAGAGAGGCATCTTGAAAAACGATGCGCGTTAGTTACGGTACTCGAGTGTTGCTATTACGGAAGTTAGATTAGTAGCGGCGGCGGCGATGAGGTCGACAAGCACTAATATCGGATAGTACGAGTCGGAACACTAATAAATTAAGGATTGCGAAAGCCGAGTCGATTGCGAAGGGTTGCTACTAGTGTTCGATACAAGTTGGTATTAATATCGGAGGTAATATTTGTAGGGTATAGCGATAACGAGGTGCCGCGCGTTCCCTCTACTAATCTCTTTGTTATAAGCCTTCTTGGTGTCTTCTCATACTTCGCTACCAATTCCTCGTCTTCGTCGTCTTCGTCGTCTTCGTCGTCTTCGTCGTCTTCGTCGTCTTCGTCGTCTTCGTCGTCGTCGTCTTCTTCGTCGTCTTCGTCGTCGCGATATTATTAGACACGGAGACACACGTATAACATCTAGCGCAATTTATAGATACTAGATTGCTATCTCGCTACAAGTTAGCTAGCGGGCATGTCATATAACCAATTTCAATAGAAACTTACTTCTATAGCTTCTAATAGGCACCGTAGAGACGGGACGATCGTAATGGTTAGTATACAAGTATGGTTAATTGTCTAAACTTAGTTATGAAAGTACAAGATATCCTAGTATCCTACCGATACTAGGCCGGACCGTAATAGCTTCTAACAACATTGTATACTCCTCTTAGTAACTCTGCAAACAGAGTATTAAGCTCTTATACTACGTCAAGGTAGAAGCACTTCATGAAAGTCCCGAAGGAGTTTTTTTATCTAGCTTTGCTACTACTTTTCTTTTTTATGGGTTTCTTTGTTCAATCTCTACCCCGACCGCCGCAAGAGAATCGTGTAGCCTAGCCTTTCGGTAAGTAGCCCTCTAGATAGTAGTTTTAATACTATCGAACAAATACGCTTATAAGTAACCTAAAAGAATGAATTGATTAGCCTCTATCGCGAACAAAAGGGGAGGAAAGGGAAGACTTAGCCGATTACGACTAGGAGTTGTCTATATTGTCGTCTTCTACTTCGCGTAGCTTTGCGGCTCGGGCTTTAGTAGTACCTATGGTACGCTTGCCAAGGCGTAGGTCTATGGGCTAGGCGGCGGAGGTGTCTCGCTTAGCTAGTATAGGCGCAAAGACGCGATCCGGAAGAGGAAGAGGATCGAATAGCGTATGCGGCCCTAATAGCGCTCGCGGCGTTAGGACTATTTTCGTACGAACGTCGTATACTAGCTAGATTACCTCGCTAGCGATGTAGCACATTAGGTATTATACCGAAAGGACCTCGCGCGTAAGTCGGAAGTTTTCGACGACCTTGGCGAATAAGCCGAACCTGCCTTTCTTCTACTAGTTAACCTACGCGATACTATCTAGCTAAGCGACAATCCAAGCTAACTAGTTCCCGAAGAGTACTAGGTAACGCATCGGGCGGGAAAGGTTAACGTAGAGCTATCTACCCTCTATTATGAAGCCTAGAGTTATTGGGTTGTCCTTAACGTTACGGACGAGGGAGATCAATCCTATAGTAGCCTCCCGACCCTAAACCTTAGTAGACGTTAGGATTTGGATCCAATCGACAATCTTAGGATTTCCTAACTTCTTAGATAGCTCGGTCTTAATCATTCTAGCTTGCTCCTTGTACGGCGTAATAATAAGGAAGTCCTTAGGCACGATCTAACGGCCTCCTAGAGGAATTACGGCGCGTAGTAGAAACCATACATAGGAGGCGATTGCTATCGCCTCTACTATGTTGTATAGAGAGCTAGAGCCCTTAGCCTTTCTCTTATAGGTAGAATCGTCTCTAGAAACATCGACTACGAACCGCAAGCCTCGATTGTCGGGTATTGGAGCATAGTACTACTTTAGCGAGGCTAGGGCAGCCTCGATTGTAATGTCGATAGCATGTTGCTAGAGGATAGAGGGATAGTCGATTAACTACCTATTGTAGAAGGTATTAGAGACTAAGCGAGAGATCTAAGGGGCTATTCGACGCTACTCTCTAAGCATATCCTTCTAAGTAAAGAGCGCATTATCGTAGAGCTTACGAAAGGGGTTAAGTAGTACGTAGCGCAAGCTCTCGTTAGCGCCGCGAGAGATCGGTAGTAGGCCTTGCTACTTGTAATCGCTAGCGAATACCGTACTAAGTAGGGTCTCTTGGAAGGGAGCCGCGCTAGTAATGGAGTTAGTAAAGTAACCCATGGCGGCCTCGTCTTGCGCCTAGAAGGTAGGCTTGGCTCCATTTACTATCTTGTTATGAGAGGCGGCGTTGTTGGTATAGAAGATAACATCGGCCGCCTCTAAGACTCGTCCCTCCCATTCACGACGATCGTTCCTTAGAAACTCGCGGCGAAGACCAAGTTCCTTAACGCTATAAGCGGCGCGATTCTTCTTATTAATGCTTCTAGCAACTTCTTTATACTACCGAGCTAGCTTATGGTACTTATGCTAGGGATCCTTAGCACACTTGGTAATGTAAGACGCTACCTAATTGTACAAGTAGTAATTCCATAGCTCTAGATTAGTACATGAGCTATTCGTAGCCGAGTCTACGAGGGCCTAGAGAGCTCGCTAATGCTCATCGGCTACGTGGCCGCGATTAGGTATAGACTCTCTAGCCTTGCGTATGTAGCTACCTTAGAACATGATAACAAGAAGACTACCGTCGCTATTGGCGATCTTGTTAAAATTCTTGCATAAGCCTTAGGCCGCTAGATTCGTAGGTATAGTAGCGAGGACCTGGCACTTTGGAGCCCCTAGAGCTTTGCTAGCTATAACTTAAGCGTAAATGATGCCGTTTAGAGAATACGACTTCCTAGTGCCTAGTAGACCCTAGATTAGAGACATGCCCTTAGGAGACGTGAAAGTCCTTATCGTAGTATTCGTTTAGCCTTCGTTTAGCGAGAATCTCTACAAGGCGGCTCTAAAGCTATACTTAGCGGTTAGGCTATTCTTACGACTAATACAAAGTCCGTTCGGCTTCGTAATTGATAGCGCCGCTCCTACTAGCTAGCGCGCGAGATCGACTCCTATGGTTCGCTCTACGCCCTTGCCTAGCTAAACTAGAGCATCGTTCTAGCGGAAGTAGCTCGTAGGATCGTCTACAAATTGTATAGAGATCGCATAAGTACCTAGGGCGGGGTTGGACATGTCGAGATTAGGCTAAGCGAGTATACACGCCGTTGGATTAGTACTAAAGATGTCGTTATAGATCTCGCTACTAAGGTAGTAACCTTTGAAGTTACCTTCCTCTACGATCTAGACTTCAATTCGTGTTCTAATAGCTAGCTAATACCGCTTGCTCCTCTTAACCTCTTTACTAACTGCTTTCTCGTCTTGATTATCGAGGAAGATCTCGAGCTAGAGACTAGTATTGATGTCGTCAAGGACCAATAGTATAAGACGAGCTACGAGCTTCTTCGTTTCATCGAGACCTATAAACGCATCTCTAAGAAGGTATAGCTCGAACTCATGTCCGCGCTATACTAAGATGCGAGTATCGATTGTCTTAGTTACTATATCTAGGTAGTGCTCGATGTCGGTAAATGCTACCTACTATTTAGGTATAGCATCGGTTACTTGGCCTTGCGCGTTGTATGTAAGTCTCTATTGCTTTACAAGCTACCGTAGGGGCGGTACTCGAAGGAAGGGAAAGTCCGCATCCATGATATCGAGGTCTAGAGCTTGCGCGTATCGACGGTAGTACGGAAAATTGCCAATTCGAATCGCATTAATCATGGCCTAGCCCTACTAGTCGCTAAAGTTCTAATATGCTACCTAGTACGACTCATTTCTTAGCCAAAAGCGGAAGATAGAGAATTCATCTCTATAGTATAGCCGTACAAGGAGAAGATCTACGCGGTAGATGCTGTCTAGATCAATGCCCTCATCGTACATGGCCTAGGCATTTAACAACTTATCGAAGTTGAGGTCTAGGTCGCCGTAGAACTCTAGACGGCGTACGGTCGGACTAAAATCTACCGGCTAGACTATACGTATAGAGCTATCGATTGCGACCTTGGTAAGACGGAAGCGGATCTCGCTAACGCCATTCTCCTTATAGTCGTCGGTGAACTCGTATCTAGTCTTTGATAAGCGGTCGAGTATCTCAATGTTATCGCCCTAGTTGTATTCGAAGTAAATAACGTCCTTATCGATTATATCCTAAGTCTCCCAAGCGATATCGTTAGTATAGAAGTATACCGTAACGGGTAGCTTCTTATATCTGCTAGTGTCGACGCGGCTATCGACCTTTAGCTTGAACCCGGGTACCTATGAATACATAATTGGCGTAAAGTTAAGTAGAGGCTCGGGTAAATCTATAATCTTGTACAATAATCCAAAGGTATCTAGCGGGTAGTCTCTGCGAACCTACGTAGCATATACCGACTAGTCGGTAACTATAACGAGTTATCGCGGGTAATTAGTACGGAACATAATCTTACTACTACTAGTTGCCATGCCCTTCTTGCGACGCGACCTACTCTTCTTCTAAGCTAGCGGAGCTAGTACCGGTTAACTATCGCTACCAAGTAAATCGACCTTCTACTAGTTAGTAGACGGGATTAGAAGCCGCTCGAATTCGCTCGTAAATTGTTCCTTAGGTAGACGGGCGGCCTTGTCGTAAGATCCGTAGATCGACTCGACTATCTTCGGGTAAAGAATGTCGCGATAGAGCTCCTAGAACCGGGATCCTTGTAGTAGGTCCTTCGCAAGCTACTCGCGTACCTAAAGTAGCTACACATCCGTGCTCGATACCTTTACCTCGTCCTTCTCGGCTTCCTCCTCCTTAGGCTCGGACTCCGAGTCGAACTCGTCCTCCTTGCTCGCGAATTTGATGCCCGCCGCTCTACTAGTAGCCAAGGCACTAGTATCGATCTCACCGCCGCTAGCCGAGAATATACTTAATCCTCCGTAACCGGAAAAGCCAAGACTAGTACCAGATGCTATTGTTATTTTTAGATATAGGGGAGGCGCACGACCGGCGCCTACGACCCGGGAAGGGAGAAGGGAGGAGGAGAGGTTTGGATATAGGGGAGGCGCGCGACCGGCGCCTACGACCCGGGAAAAGTTAGGAATACGTAGGAGCGCAAGGGCGATACGTACCTACTAAGGTATTAGTAAATCAAGAGTCTCCTATCCCTCGTAGGACGATAACATACCTAGCTACGGGTAGCTAACAAATGTGTATAGAGACCGCTCTCTACTAGATGTTAATAATCCTAAGGACAAACGCGAATTTCTAAAACACTAAACGCGTACATCGGGACTTCCCGAATTTGCTACTAAACGGCCATAACTTATAGATAGTCATAACTCTTAGCGACAAACGGCGTTGTAGTAGCGTAGACTCCTCGACTCTATTAGCGCGTATTATGATTAACGGCCTAGCGGGGACTCTCCTTCGCTATATACCGACATCTTGGAGGACGATTATTAGTAACGCGCGTCCATGATATCCTTACCGAAACTAGCGGAAGTCTAGAGATATTACTCTACTAAAGACGCTATGCTAGCGACCTGTTATTCTACGGCTACGGGACTTGAGGAGACCTACGCTTGCTTCTATAACGACTCGAAGACGCGCAAACGGAGATATAGGTAGTATCTAAAGAGTCTATGCCTTGTGTTAGTATAGGACTAGGCGCAATTTCCTTTGACTACATGCACTAATTAGCTTATAGACAGTTGGTTTCTCTAGCTTATCCTTGATTAAGAATGCCTCTCTCTTGTACTAGATATGCATTCCGGCTCTATGTTATCTCTACTCCCTTCCTATATATCGCTAAGGTCTACTTTAACTACACTTAGCTATCTCTCTGTTTACGTACCTATCGCTCAAGTAGTCTCTAACTACACTAGCATCTTCCTTATCCTTTTCTTTGTTTACATGCTTGTGTTAACTCGTCCGACATTGCTACCTACTCGAAGAAGCGCCTTGCTCCTCACGTTACACTCCTGTTACTTATGATGCCTCTATGGACTTGCACGTATCAAGGGGAAGCTCTTTGGATGCAATTGATATACAGGATTAGCTTCTCGAAAGGTTTCGATATTCGGTCGACGATTATTACTACTATTTAGTAAGATACTAGGAACTAAAGTTTATATAGTTAGTTTAGATAATCACTATCTCTTCTATAAAAGTTAGTAATGGTTACTAAGCCTCTAGGAAGACGTAAAGCATGCGTATAGTAGTATCGTAGAGGAAGGTAAGGTCGGAGATACATACTAGCTATAGCTAAGCGCCCGGGTATTCTTAATAAGTAAGCCGGTAGCTCTTACCTCATCTCCCTATGTATCGCTATACCCGCTACGTCCAAGTTTCATACTTGCGTATACGCATCGACGACACTAACGATAGACCGAAGGCGGTCGGGGAGATGTAGTTCTATAGCTAGTAGCGAGCTAACGGGTCGGAGAATGCCATGGGTTCTACCGTAATTCGGAGTACTACGGATGCCGGAGATCTCATAGTCTATTGCACGCCAACAATGAAGGCGAAATCATACTAAGGAAGTCGTATTTCACTCAAGTACGCTACGGAAACGAGTAAGGGAAATATAGTACTACGGATGCCGGAGATCTTATAGTCCATTGCACGCTAACAATGAAGGCGAAATCATACTAAGGAAGTCGTATTTTACTCAAGTACGCTACGGAAACGAGTAACGGGAAATGTAGTACTACGGATACCGGAGATCTTATAGTCCATTGTACGCTAACAATGAAGGCGAAATTATACTAAGGAAGTCGTATTTCACTCAAGTACGCTACAGAAACGAGTAACGGGAAATGTAGTACTACGGATGCTAGAAATCTCATAGTCTATTGTACGATAGCGACGAAATTATACCGAGGAAGGCGAAATTCACTCAAGTATGTAACGACGAGTAGCGGCCAAGGTATAGGGTAAATCAAACTCTCGTCGAATGTACTACGAACCGCTTAGGATAGTTCTCCATAGACGTGACGGCGTGCAAAATTAGTACGTAGTGTCGAGTATCGAGAAAGAGCTATTATATAGTCGAGAGAGAGAGGGCCTAAGGATGTTAATAATCGCTTAGGGCTTTCCGTAGGATGAAGATAGTAAAGATCTTTTAGGTCGACTATGGACGGAGCTAGCGATGTGCTCGAGTATAAGGATAGCGAGTATCTCCCAAAGCGACTTTTATTATAGAGAGTCGTGAAACGGCTAGTGTTATATTACGTAGCTAGTAATAGAGGGACCTAAAGGCAGTATAGCGTAAACGGGGAATTGGTATACCATATGTTATGCAAGCCCATGGCGGTCGCGAGCATTTGAGGAAGTTACAAATCTCTCAAGGAAGAATACTAGTTCGTCTTTACTAAGGATGCTAAGGATCTCTTAGCTAAACGAGCGTACGCCTTTAGAAATCCGACATAACCTAACTTAGCTTCATTGTAAGGCTACTAGAATTAATTAGACTAGGTTCGAAAGACGTCGACGACTTGAGAAGCACTCCTAAGGATATCGCATATCGCTTAGTCTAGCTATCGGAGCTCGCGATAGTGAGTTTGAGGAAGTTAATAATCAAACAAGCTAGTAAAAGACGAGAAGAAGACGTGCTCGACGGGAGAACACTTATGAGGATACCGAAGATCGCTCGTGCGGCGTGCTAGGTAGGAACTACTAATGAGGATGCCGAATATCGCTTATGTAGTAGATTAGACGAGGTAGGACTTATGAGGATATCGAATATCTCTCGTGTAGCGTGCGTACTAGGTAGGAAACACTAATAAGGATGCCGAATATCGCTAATGTAGTATATTGAACGAGGTAGTACTCATGAGGATGTCGAATATCTCTCGTATAGTGTATTAATCGATGAAACACTAACGAGGTACCGAAACCTACTCTAGTAGTATATAGGATAAGAAAATACCTAAAGATGTCGCTTAAGCGGAAAAGAGAATCTAGAGATGTCTAATACAATAAAAGGAAAGATCATACACGCAACGTAGATGGATAGGGGTTTACGACACTATCTTACATATTTAGAAGGCGCCTTCCTAGGTAGAGTCTTAGTAGAATTCGACCTCATGTAGTATTAGGCTAGCTTTAAACCTCTTCGCTCCCCATGTTCGACACGCTTTTACAAGTATGTCATTGATTTTGAGATTTCTTAGAGGCCTTGTGCCTCCGTTTACTCGCCCTATTTTGCGCCGCTTT
>LFZO01000291.1:20329-64748 GCA_001578225.1 Pseudocercospora musae | reverse complement strand
ATAGTAATAGTAATAGTAATAGTAATAGTATTTACTATTAGTAATTACTATTTTACTATTCCTTCTAATATTAGTATACTATTCTACTAGGAGACGCTATTAATAGTTAAATAGTAATTACTATTTTACTATTACTATTACTATTACTAATTACTATATTCTAGAAGGCGTAGTAAATAGTAATAGTAATAGTATTTATAATACTAAATAGTAATTTACTAATTACTAATAGTAATTTACTATTTACTATTTACTAAGGTTTGGACATCTCTGCCGACGTCCACGGGGATGCAAGTATTCTGTAGTGAAACATCACTCGTATCGCCATCAAGCCGACACCAACGAATGGCGCGAGTCGCCTCAAGCGATTATCATGTTTTGTCGATGCCGCCTATTCAATGATGGGCAGACTTGTTATGTGCTATCATGCAACAGTAGTAGTCCCATGCTCTTGAAGAACTTCACGGAACACCGCATTAAGTGATTCAATCATTCTGGTTTTTACAAAACAATGACTTCCTTCCTCTCACACAGTCTATACTGCAGTCGATGATCATATCGATTAGCTCAATGTATGGAAACGCAAGATTGATTTGAAGCAGCGTCAGTCGTTCTGGTGCTATGCAAACACGGCAATCTCTTTCGGTCAGTAATGTTTGACTTGTGCTCGAACCGCGGTGTGTTACAGAGCACTAGCGAAACCATGCTATTATTCATCACAAGCATCAAGTTGAATGGGCAGAACGATGGAATATCAGATACAACCCTTTGTGTGTATCTGATGACAAAGTGAAGGATCTTGTACGGTGTCATGAAAGTCAACATCGATACTCTCTAACAATTCCCGATGTTGGCGGGGGTTTTTTTTCTCTCTTGATTCGAAGCTAATCGTAGACGCCGAATCATCGTGATGTTCTTTATCTTGAAGGACTGCGCTAGAAAGCTTCAGAGTAAGTGCCCATGATAACAATGATTCTTTGGCGACGGCATCGGTTGGGTGAAAGCTTCGGCTATGATATTAGTTTGTTGGTACGTGGTGTCTACAAAGCGTCTGAATAGCGTGGACCAATCATATCAGGTGTCTCGCCTTTGCTCTGCTGGACGGATACCTCGATGATTTGAAGATACAACCCTTGGATATCGCGGCCTGAGCGGAACACGAAAGTGGAGCCAGTGAGTCTTCCTTCATACGACTTCAGCCATCTCGATTTGCCTCCTGCTACGACTTTCAACCCCCACTGCCAACTTCGCGTATCGCGAGAAGAAATCCAGCCATCCATCACTTGCTGCTGTAGCAGACGCTTCAATACAAGACCATAACGTCGAGATGCACGTTCAATTCTTTGAGCTTGCAGTTTCAAAACAAGGCGGAAGCTTTCGCATTGATGGCTGTGCGAATCGATTTCGTCGTCGTGGTCATCGCTACTGCTGCCCTCTTCACAATCTTCGTTTTGCGTTTGACAGGATACACTGCAGTACAAAAGGCTTGCGCGTCAGCATAGCCAGAGAGAGTAGATCCAAGCTTGCCGTATATTCCAATGCCGCAGATCGCAGCCGCTCGAGCGTCGAGAGCCGCTGGCGATCGCATAAATGATCGTCATCGTGCGACGAGCATAAGGTGTCTGGGTATCTTACTGGACGCCAGAACTGTCGCGCTGGAAGATTTTGGTCAACGAAATTGCGAAGAATTCACCTTCAGGATGCTGTAGTGAAGGTCAGTGACTCCAAGTATTTGTCCGAACTGTATGAGAGCCTGGACGATATGTGCGTCCATTCTTCTGCTTTCGAGAGCGAACGAACGTTTCAACGTTTCATGTCGGCCCGGTCTTCTTCTGAGACCATTTCGTTCTGGCCGACCGATCTGTCAAAGATTCGACAGGTCTCATTGCTTCCTTTCTGCATCCCGTCGGTGGAAAGCACCCCGTCGTGCCCGCCATATCCATGCAAACAGCCTTATAGAGGTCGAGATCGTGCTGCCTGCAACAACTCGACCACTTTAATGCTTGGCGCACACGAGCCCTTTGCAACACACTGGTCGTCCATGATTTCAACACGGCTTCGATTGGTCATGATGCATGAGGGCAACTAGTTCTATGGACTCTTCCACGAGTATTGACCAGCATGTCATGAGAGTGCACGTCTTCATCCGGGCCCCCGTCATGAACCATAGCAGAGAGACTGTGTCTGAACCAGAAGACATGATGCTGCCAAGTCGCTCTGCGTTTTGCGTGAAGCAGCTCAGCGTGCGAATCTGTAGCTGAGGTACCCTCGCGCTATCGCAGACCGATGCTGTAAAGTGCTAGACTTATGCAGAGCGGCTGAAAGATCCGGGACGATTACAGCTCTCCTGGCGTAGTTAATGGTGAGTCCTGCTGCCTTCTTGTGTAGGGAAGTAAGCAAGATGACACAGTTAGTAAGCTGCAAGTGATGAAGACCATTGCTAAGAAGAATCGTGTCAATAGCATCGAATTCGTACTTCACTTGGTCATCCCAATCTCTTGCTACTCCCGAGACATGCTGGTACAATGCCGCATTCTGCACAAACCCATGCAGCTATCTCCTGCGTCACCAAGAACACAAGAATGGCATCGCTAACCAACATGAGCACTGTCACCTCTGACGATCTATCGTGCAAAATATCTCTTCAAGTTCATTAGTCTGTGCTAAGACTCATATCCGGTATGCAGAAAGAGTGCTTTGAATTCTCCTCGCAACCGAATTGGGCTCTCAATGCAGTGGCTGCTGGTTCTGCTGCGGAGATGCCTTTAACGCTTCGGATCGAGACGAAGGAAATGGCGATGTGTTTGCGGGCTTCAGGTCTGGTGATGGCTGCATCTTCTTCACCGGTACACTCCCAGCAGTCAGAGCGGCTTGTTGACCAGGACTGGGCGCTAAAGGCGTCGCGGGTGGCAAAACTTTCATATCTCCAACACTCTGCGCCGATCCAGGTGGCACCGGGCTCTGATCATGTTTCTGTGGTATCGCCTTGGATCCCTCAGGCCACGGTCCGCTCATGCCATCAGCAGCGACATGAGTTCCATTTGGACTGGCTCCTTGTGCGGCATGAGAACTTGGAGGATGCATTTGCGGAGTGTGGACTTGAGCACCCGGATGATGGCCGTTCGCGAGAGGTGCTTCGAAACTTTGCTGTGGGGTACGAGCTAACTGTGGCGGATGTTGTGAGGGTGACGATCTCGGGTACAAGGCCGGTGGCTGCGGCGGCGGCGATGATTTCACTGGGGAGTGAGCAGAGCTCCGTGGAGCTGGTGGTGGCAGGTTGGTCCGCGGACTTTGTTGAAGATGCTGCTGGTGCTGTTGATGATATGGTTGTTGTTGTGGGGGATAGGATGACGGCGCCTGCGGTGTTCTAGCTACCTGTGGATGTTGCTGAGGAGGTGGTGAGGACGCAAACTTTGGTGCTGCCTTGACAGGCGACTGGAAGCCGTTTGCCAGCTGCGATGATCCTTGCGAGACCTGACCGTGGGCAACAGCGTGTGGATGCAGATGTTGCGAGTGATATTGAGGAAGCTGCTTTTGATGTTGTGGCGAATATTGGGGTTGATAATGCTGGTGTTGAGGCGCTGGATGAACTGTACCAGGAGCGCGAGCGCTGTAGCCACTCGCCTGATATGGCGTGGGTTGGGCGTAATGCTGATGGTGTTGCTGCGGATGCCCACCAGAAGAAGCTACAGCTGCTTGATGAGCATATTGATGCTGTTGTTGATGGCCGGCATGTGCTTGACCCGCGTAGCCATTGGCGCTCGGCGAGGACTGGTATCCGTGGATCGGAGGTGGTTTACCTTGCCAGTGCTGCGGGGACTGCTGAGGTTGATTCTGAGGAGGTCGCGGCGCGAAGTTGCTGACCGGAGGCAACATATAGGTTGATGGAGGTGGTTGCCCATTAGGATGTGCTTGAAAGCCCAACGAACTAGAGCCGTAGGCAAATTGTCCAGCGCCAGGGCTCGCAGGGTATTGCTGAGGTCTGGCTAGATGAGGCTCTGCACCATTTCCGAATTTGCCGTTCGCCGTTGAAGGACGGCTGGAGGCCTTGTGAGTCTCTGGGCTGGCACTCGTTCGATTGTGCAACTTCAGAGGCGGAATCTTAGGCTTCTTCGCGTCCTCTTCCTTTCGCTTGCAAGTGCTGCAAATGAAGACGAAGTCATCTTGTTCGGCCTGCTTCGGCGTGAAGCCATGGCACTTGCTATGTTGCCAGACGTTGCACCGGTCGCAAGCTATGCTGTGGCTTCCGTCATCCATGTTCTCGCCGTGCTGGCCGCATACAGAGCAATCGAAATACCAGTTTCCATCCTCTTCAGCCAGGCGCTCCAGCTCCTTCTTGTGCTGTTCGCGCTGGTTCTCACGTTGTCGCCCAGAAGCACGCTTAGTGTCTTCAGTGGGGTTCTCGTTGGGGCCTTGGGACTCTGCGCGCTCGGCTTCGTCTTCAAGCTTGGCGAGCTCTTCCTCGTGCAAGATGCGTTTGGCTTCGCGTTCGCGGACTCGTTGTTCCCGGGTGAGTCGTCTCGATTCGTGGCCCTGTCGCATAGTTCAGCGTCTAATTACAACCCAAGCTATCTTGCGACCACTTACCTCTTCAATACGTTTCTGTCTATCCTGCTCGTCGCGAGCCATCTTCAGATCGCGTTGTCGTTTCTCTTCCGCTTCCCGCTCCTCACGCTCTTTCGCTTCCTTGTCAGCCTTATCCGCCAACCTGCTCGATCGCTTTGCCGTGGCCATCTTTTGGAGATTTTCCAGTTCGCGGACTTTCTTGAGCTGCTTTTGGCGTAGGGCCTCAGCACGCTTCTCAATAATCGGGAGAACGTCTTCCTCGATAGCCTTGCGAAGCTGCCTCTCATTCGGATCTCTTGATCGAAATATACCAGCCATAAAATCCTGGTACTCTTCGAGAGTGACAGCGACGCACTCCCATGTCTTACTTGTGAAGCCATAGCCAGGCTCATCCTCAGTCACAATCTCTGACGTGCCATTCACCATCTCAGTATCTTCGATCGCAGTGTCGTCCGCTTCGGGAGTTGCTTCGGGCTCGTCGTCTTCGCTATCATCGATCTTTCGACGCTTGCTTGCTCGTGTTCCCTTCCTCGGGGCAGACTTCTTGGCTTTTGACTTCGCTTTGTTCTTCGCTTTCACCTTGGGCGTGGGAGGAGGAATAGGCTCATCTGCACGGCGATACAATCGGTTGTCGTCCAAGACGTAGTACGCTCGGTCTTCCTTGTCCCATCCGAGGGGTTCCATTCGCCAACCTGTGTGATTCTCGTCTTGCGTCATCATTCCACGGATGCGCTCCGCATTGCCCAAAGTCCATGTACTCAGTTGCTGTAACACTTGAATGCGGGTATAGATGTCGAGATGGTTGAACGGCACAGGCTCTTCTTCGTCGCCGAAAGGATTGCGCTGGGGAGCTTTGGCAAGGTACTGGCGGCGCGTGTACTCGTCGAAGATGTCTGGTCTGCACGGAATCAGTTTCAGCCTGTCCTTCCATCATTTGCAGATGCCCATGCCCATGCCGGTGCGTATGCCAATGCCAATGTCAATGCCAATGCCAGGGACTGAACACTCACGTCAGGCCGCGATGCGACGATACATATTTTAGCAGCTGCAGGCCGATACGTGCAAGTTTCTCGCTCGGGGTGGGTCTCAGACATTCTGCTTCGAGGTCCTGCCATTACACACCCATCAGCACTCATCTACACCTCTTTCACATGCACATGCACACGTGCGGCGCATTGCGGAGGGTTCGGGGGGTTTGGGGGGTGTCTGCGCCTGTGCCTGCGCCTGCGTACCTCAATGTCGAAGTCCTCGTCGATCTTGACCACATGTCCGAAGAGGAAAATATATTGCATCAGGCTGGCGAACTGCCACATGTTGCGCAGCTTGGCCAGAGTCTCCTTGTGCTCCTCCGGCAACGCTGGCTCTGGCTCTGGCTCGACGGGCAGATCGAGCTCAGCATCTTCACGCGTGCGTTTGTAGCGCGGCATCGCGTTGCGGCCAGGGATGGAAGGCGTCTGCGGAAGGCAAGCACGACACTGATACTGATACCGCAGTCGTCGAGAGAGTACTGTATGGGTGTCGGTCGATCATTGGAGTTGGCCCCGAGCCCGAGCGCGCGTTGTATGATGGAGTTGCAGGTGCTCAGATGCTCCTGCCCAGTACGATAGTACGATGACCGCGATCGCGTTTCGCGGCTCGCTTGTTCCCGCTCCCGCTCCCGCTCCCGCTCCTTGCAGCATGCTAACAATCATACCGTTCATACGACATTGACGCGCAGGCCTGGTCAGGAACACCAACATCGGCGTGCCAACATGCACGATTGCACTCGTACGGACGACCAGGCCGAAGAGGCTCTCCTCGATCCAGAACCAAGTCAGCATGAATCCTCCCGGCCAACACTCCAGGGAATCAACACTGCCGGCGATGACCATCTATCGCATTCCGAGCACAGTAGAGTGCGGAAGCTGCTATACGTCTCGCATTTCCTATCAGCGTGGAGCTCCAGAGTCTCCGAGCTTGGTTCATTCCTGTTCCTGGCCAATGTCTATCCACAAACATTGCTCCCGGCGTCTGTCTATGCTTTGGCAAGACCTGGCTCGGCAGCAATCGTGTCGCTATGACTTGGCCCGTACCTAGATAGAGCGAACCGACTTAAAGCTGTTCGCATTAGTATACGCAAGCTCCTATCCAGAAATCTTATAGCAAAGTCTAACATTAGTTTGCAGTAGGACAACGTCTCGCAGTCGCCACTTCCTACGTAGCACTGTGGCTGCTGGCCATGAGCAACGGTTAACGTGTCGGTCTTGCTACATCACTACACGGCTCCAACTGACTTACCGTTTTGCAGTGATGAATGCTAAAATGCGTCGCATCGATCTATTCTGTAAGCTTATCCGACCTCTCGCAATTGCCTTCGTCGATAGAGTATCTCCAAGGATAGCAGTACTTGCTGCCGGGGCCATGACAACCATGTCCGTCCTCGTCGAATACCTCACGATTGCGAGGGTATATCAGAAGATTGCAGCTCTACAGGAACCGGAGAAGATTACACTTCATCGGCACAGAAAAAGTGAGTCTGTGTGGAGCCGCGTTAAGAGTTCTTTATCGGTGACCGCGATCTATCTACGGCACCCAGCGCTTCTGCCGTCATTCTCTCTGGCTCTGCTGTATCTCACTGTTCTCTCATTCTCGGGCCAGATGATCACGTATTTGGTTGCATTAGGACTGTCTTCGGGTTTCATCGGCGTTCTCCGCGGCATTTCGGCTCTGTTTGAGCCATCAGCGACCTGGATAGCACCAAAAGTCACGTCTCAGATCGGACCCATTCGTGCTGGTATCTGGTTTATCAACTGGGAAACTCTCTGTGTTGTAATTGCTTGCGCCTTCTTCTGGCTGGACTGTAATCCTACGATTGCTGCGATTGGCACTGTCAGTGCTGTGATGGCGAGCCGAATCGGGCTTTGGGGCTTCGACCTCAGTGCGCAAGTTATCATTCAAGAGGTGGGCCGGAGCTGTGATTCATTCAGTCGAGGCTATCAAGACTCATTTCATACCAGGAGGTCGAAGAACGATATCGCGGAACATTTTCAAGCCAAGAGTTTGCCCTTCAGAACATCTTCGAAATGCTCGCCTTCGCTAGCACGATTGTGTTCCGCGATCCCGACCAATTCAAATATCCGGCTACAGTGACTGCAGGTGCTGTTGGTCTCGCAGGGGTCCTTCACGCAACACTTGTGCGCTCTCGACGCGGCCACTTGATTCATCTCTCCCGATGCATTGACCGCAACGGCAGGAACAAGGTATTTGTTCGCGCATGCTCGGGAGTTCTATTCAAGTTGACCCCATATAGGATCATCACCACTGGTGGACGAGAGTACCGGACGAAGAGAATGCAGATGAAGAGAGGGCGAATGAGGAGGGCGTGGGCGACGAGGCACCAGCCGCTGATGATAGAGATGGTCATGAGAACGACAGAGGCAAGGATCGTGGTTGGACTATCGCTTGTGTCGCCACGGAATGCAAACCCCGCAATGATATTGATTTCGAAGACTGGTATCGGAAGCAGCATCTGGACACGCAGTGTATGTGCAAAGGTCATCTGAGATGTACTATATACAAAAGGCTCGATGGGCAGATTCCGAGGTATTTGGCTTTGCATGAGCATGCTCGTAAGCCTGAAGAATTGCCTGCGGAGCAAATGCAGGTCGTTGCGACGGGATGTAAGTCACGCCAACTTCGTCCCGTGGCGGAGATACAATTTCGAGGTCTTTGGTTGTGTTTCTCCAGTAGAGGAGTTGGTTAGAAAGTACTGATAGGGTTCAAGAAGACCATTGACGAAGCCGAGGTTCTCCACAGAGACGACTATGAATTGACACATATCGCCGGCGATGAGGATCTGAAGCTTTAGCGCCTGGGCTTACCGTTGTGAAGTCGAAGGCCTGGAGAAAGGAAAGCAAGAGATGTCGCCGATCGCAACAGACATTGTGACTCTGGCTTCTCTCATCTTGGGATAGACAACAAGACGATCGAAGGAACCATTCCCGATGCTTACTCTCGATCACATTCCGGAATTCAGTATTCCGAAGCTGTTCATCCCGTCATCTCCATCTTACTTATCGCGAAGCCCTGTTGTTCCCAGCAAATATTCGCTAATGCATTGACTCCGATCCCGTCTCCATACGTATATCATTCATGCAGCATGATCCGAGGCGTTGCGCTGTGTCGAGCAACGTGTCTGCGACTTTCCTTGCCAGCAGTTTTGAATTGTGCCCACCCTGACTTGATCTGGCGTCACCTCTCTAATGAAATTGATCGATCCTTTGTCGTCTTCAATTCTCTCATTTCTTGGCGGTCTTTGGAAGTTGCTTCGGATGACGGTGGAGCTGTGGTTCTCACTGACGTCGATCTTCCGGAGACAGGTATCGAGATCGAGTTTGCGCTAGGGCAAAAGCTCCAGAACGACGCAACTCTGTCGACGAATGGTGCCGACATATTTTTGTTGTTTGTCTTTGTGGTCGAAGATGTTTGCGAAAGCACTGCGAGTTGTGCCAAAACGCCTGAACGCGGGCTCAGCTTATATTTAGTACCGCCGAATGTACAATTGCGTGATTGATGATTTCTAAACGTTGCAGGGCTAGCCTGTGAGATCCCTGCAGCCATGCTCGACCTGCACGACTTACATCTGCTTGGCCGATCGGGCATCAGATACTCCAAGTTTGGACATTGAATCCAGCTCAATATGCAAAACTAGGCCAGCGGTTTTGACGTGCCTTTGGCGACCCCCCCTCTTTTCTCAAATCCGTTCCCGTGGGAGTTTCACAGGTGGCATCGCATCATTCGCAGCTGAGAGCAAGCAAGATCTGTGAGCCACGATCTTCTTCGATGCCTCGCGCTCTAGAGCTGTATCTCATTGCTGTCATCGTTTTCTTCCGATGAGCTGCCTTCTCCCGAGCCGATGATCAGCACTTCAGAGTCATGTCCACCGTCCCAAGTCAGTGTTGGCATGACCGGCAGCTTTCGTAGGAGATAGCTCTTGACGCCAAGCTCATAAGGATCTTCCCAGTCTGTGCCTCTGGATAAAACGGACAAGAAGTGTCCAGAGGGCGATTCGTCCCATAGGCACTCCATGTAGACGTGCCGTAGTTGCAATACTTCAGGAATCCCTTGCACGAGAAGATGAACACCCTGGATGGACATATCGCGAAGCTCCAACTCCTTGAGAGTCAGCGAATGATTCCTCAAGAACATGAGCAGTATCTCTGCATTCAGATTTGTTGCCAAAGCAAGACGCTCTAGATGAGGCCACACAGGTTCATCAGAAGCAAATAAGCCTTCGAGCTGGGGCATCTCTTCGTCCGTGTCAGGGCTCAGCTCATCATCTGTGTATCGCAGGTCGAGTTCTCGGAGCTGGTGAGCGGCTCTCAGAAATTGCAAGGTTTCTAGCTGCAGGCCCACGCCGTGCAGACGAGAAGTCAGCGTCGCGTGCGGCACATGTAGTTTGAGGCTAGTCAGACTACGAAAGCCGTCTAGACGCATATTATGATGTACACGAGCTTGATAAGTCAATGAGCCAGACATGTCCTCGAAGCGCGATGAGGCATTGAAGGCTGAGCTCCTGCTTCGAGGCGGCAAAGCTTCAAGCAGATCTTGATACGAGGCAAGATGAGAGGAATGGATGTGGAGCTTTGATATGGGCTTGATGCCAAAGAAAGTCGCCCGGAAGCCCACAGCCTCCATCAAAGCAAGAGCAGCATGACCACACGATCGCACGTAATCAGGATCGAAATGGTCAGCGTCATATGTCCAGTTGTCTGGACCGACCTTGATACGTGGAAGCAGCGCTTTCCAGACAGGCCCTTTGTTTGTGCGGCCAGCAAATGGTCCAGCGCATTTGACATGGGCCTCAGTCAGATTGGGCAAGGACGAAAGAAGTTCTTTCAAACGTACGCCGTGGTGATCCTGCCGCCATTCTCGCTGTTCACGCAAGTAGAACAGGTAGGCGCGCCATGCATCGAAGAGTTGCAAAACACCGAGATTGTGGCGTGGTAAGGCATCGTACTCCAGCCGAGCGGCCTGGGCTTGTCTTGAGGTGCTCGAGCTGAGTTGACACCATTCGAGGAAGTCGGGGCGGAGGTCTATCGCTCGCAGCCACGCTCCTTTCTCCCAACCTGCTTTTGCTGTGAGAAATGTAGTTGTGTCGGATGCTGCGATGCCAAGGCCATACCGGGCAAGATGTCGCTCGCGGCCTCGAATCGCCTCTCGACCAGGCGAAGACTCTTGTTGGATGCATGGTCACATGTGTCGCATATGAGAGCAAGGAGCTCTTCAGGCAGCCTGTTCATAGCGGGTGCTGAGCAAGGGAGGCCGGGCGGATGAGGTGATGGATGTATGTTTGGAACGAGGTACCGACGGTGAGGATGACGCGCTGGGCTTCCAAGCTTCTCTAGAATACACAATACACCGTCGTAGCACCTAAGCTCCCTCATGCTCATCGTACAGTACCACATCATTACGCCCTAGCACACTATCCATCATGTCTTCCCACTACCAGCATCAGAGATTAGGCGGGAGCGCCTTCAACCACGGCCCGTCCAGCAATGCCGAACAGGAATACGATCGTCTACGCGATCTGGCGCGCAAAGAGCAGGCACAACATCAGCATTACGCTGCCGAGGCCAGACAGGCCTACGAACGTGGCGACGGTGCTGGCGCGCACGACGCAAGTCAAAAGAGCAAGGAGCATGCTGCCAAAGCCGACCAGTACAACAGGCAGGCCTCAGAATTCATTTTCCGTGAGAACAATGCAGTAGGCAAAGTGGACAGCGATACGATTGATCTTCACGGCCAATTCGTGGAAGAGGCCGAGGAGATCCTCGAGCAGAGAATCCGATATGCTCAGCAGACAGGCCAGGCTCATTTGCACGTCATTGTCGGCAAGGGAAACCACAGTCCTGGTCACATCCAGAAAATCAAGCCGCGTGTTGAGCAGGTCTGTCGCGAGTTGAACCTGGAGTACCACACAGAGCCCAATGCTGGGCGCATCTACATCGATCTCAAGGGTGGCCAGCAGAAGCCAGACTACAACTACTCGCATCAACCTCAACACCAAGATTATGGTCAACCACATTACGAGACTGCATACCCAATGGGCAATACCCCTCAGTATGCCTACCAACAGCAAATGAATTACTCCAACGCTGTCCAAGGCGGATACCCAGGCGCACCTCAACAGCAAATGCACGTCCAGGAGCCGGAGCAAGACAATGGCATCAAGTGTTGTGGTATCAAGATATGTGTGGTCATGTAATACAGTTGTCGCGATGGGTAGGACTGGTCAGAAGATTAACTCTGGAAAGAGAATTGGATCCACGCAAATCGTTGTCCGCGATGTACCTCGAAATGATCGCCCATCTGATTAGGCCGTTCGTTGCCCACTCCCGTCAGTGCGTTGCTCAAGAAGTACCAAGCTCGAAGAGTTCCACGACTCCAATCATGTCCTAAAGGGCGCGCGGAACTCGTTCTCTCGAAGAAGATACCCACATCGAGAATAATCTGGCCTTTTTAAAGCTATCGAGCTGTGTCGAGGTCACGCTCGGATCTTCTTTTGGAGACGGAGAGCCATCGCGAAGAGTACGACGGAGGGCATTACAGGCTGGCCGGCGGACCAGAACTGCGAATCTTGGGAACCTTGATCAAACGAATATCAGCACTCGAATGTCATGGCTCTACTTGAGGATCGCACATGCTCCCCATCGAGTGGCCATTAGCGTTCTCCAGCTCTCCTTCGCCCAATGGGACGCCTTGTTCATCTTGCAGTGTGAGGCCGCTCTGAGGCAGGATTGCATCGGAGCGCAGAAGGGACAGAGTTTAGGGTAGACTCGACCCGAGTTTCGCTATCCGCTAATCCCGGCTTTTGTCGTTGCTCCTTGGATAGGTACCTCAGCTGGATAGTTCAAGTGGACCGACGCAACGTCTCATGCTCGGGCAAACAGGCTGCTACTAATGCGTATTCGCAGAAGACAAGATGCTACTCGCTCGCACAGCCACGTTTTGTTAGGCGCGCCTACCTTGCGTCGGAGGCCCTCTGCCAAAAGAGGCAAGCAGCTTGAGATGTGTTCACACCAGTGACACCACGTTGTGAAACGCATTGGCCATAGAGTCTGAACACTACTTAATGCTCTTTGTAGCTCAGCCATTGAGTCAGCTATGCTCTTCTGGCACTTCTTCTTAAGCCTATAATTTTGAACCGAGACCAAAAAAAAAGAAAAATAGCACATCCGTCCCAAAATGTCTTACCAGCAGGGCTATGACCAGAACTACCAGCAGCAGTATCAACAACCTCAATACGGTCAACCTCGTATGCGACATCAGCATTCCATCCAATCGAGCGGCCACATGCAGCTAACGCATCCCAGCAGCGCCACCTCAATATGGGCAGCAACAGCAACAATACCCTGCGCCTCCAAATGGTACTCCTCCACCACAGCACGACCGAGGATCAACTAACAACATCGACAGGCTCCTTCCTACCAGGGCAATCCGACCACGGCACCTTTACCGGAGGCAACTACTCAATCCAACACCGTGACACTAACGCAGTCCTCAACATTGAGCTCCAAGAAGGAGGAAGCGTCCGATCACGAAGCGGAGCCATGATCCACATGGCATCAACAGTGCAGCTCTCAGGAAAAGTGAAGTTCAGCATGAAGAAACTCTTCACGGGTGGGGAGATGAATGAATCGACCTATACGGGTCATGGCCGTGTCGCTTTGGCTCCGACGTTGTTCGGAGATGTCATTACATTGCATGTCGATTCCAGTAAGCAGTGGAATATTGGTAAGGATGTATTCTTGGCGTGTACGCAGGAGGTTACAAAAGAGACAAAATCGCAGGGTGTGGGGAAAGCTATGTTCTCTGGGGAGGATCTGTTCATCTTTCGAGTGGGAGGGCAAGGATTGCTCTGGTTGACCAGCTTTGGTGCTGTTGATCGTCTTGATGTGAGTTGAGCCTGTCTTTGCTGCCAATCCCCATGCACAGCGCTAATGCATTCGTAGCTTCAAGCCGGTGAACAACATATTGTCGACAACGGACACTTGGTGGCCTGGAGCTGTGACTATAAGATTGAGAAGGCTGGCGGAGGATCAATGTCATCAGTGAAGACTGGCGAAGGCATGGTCTGCCGATTTACAGGCCCGGGTGTGGTCTACATCCAGGTGAGATTCTCAGTGGTGCTGGAATTTGCCATGTCAAGGAGCAGTGCTGACCTTTTGATCAACTCCAGACCAGGAATATGGACGAATTCGAGGACTTCATTGCAAGCTTCGCCCAGAAATAGTCCGGTCTTTCGTTCCTTGAATTCAACGTTTTAGATGTTGGAGATGGATTCGGGCATGAACGATACTCTGTGCTTCAACGTTTAGGTCGGTGTCCAGGAAGTCGACATGAAAAGACTTCATCGTTCACGACACTGCCCAAGCATTTCCAGCGCAAAGCCGTCCCGTCCTTCGTTTACCGTGATCCGCTCCGCAGCCCTGACGAGATCGTAAACGACACTGTCTGGCACCGAGCTGTCTTTCTTGTATTCCGCATGCTGCCGCACGAAATGCCGTATCCACTTAGCGGCGGTCCACAACTTGCCATTTGCCCTTCCGCGAATCAGCGCCAGATACTGCGCGAGCTCGCACCTCGTTTCAACATCGACATTGATGCTATCGAGGTACGATTCCACCAAAGGAATCAGGCCCGGAAACCCGCCATCGCCTTGTCCATTGATGATCTCGTCTACTGTCATGAGTTCGTATTCATCTTCAACAGGTCCAGGGCTCTGCGGCCTGCTCGGCTGCGGGGTGTTTGGCTCCGATGGAGTGGTGCCATTTGTCCTAGCATGCCGTCGAGGAAGAGGATCCTTGCGAAAGTAAAATTTGTCATTGAGTACTGCGTCTCTGTTGTGAGCGGTCTCCATATTCTCAGTCGTGCGCGGTATCGGCAGATAGAAGTTCAGATCGAAACTCAGCATGGCTCGGGTGATGAGCACGACGAAAACGGAGAAAGCTGCGTTCTCGAAATCGGTGATTTGGATCTCCATCGGCCGCACCTCAACTCGCCAGCCAATGTCACTTCCCGGAGGTGGTGGCTTGAATCGCATGTGCTGCCAGTTTGTGCTTTGGAGATTCTCAAAGTGATCAGCTTTTTCCAGATCCAACTCCTTGAGGTCCTCAGAGAAAACAACAATCGGGTCACGAATGAATAGATGAGCAAAGTGAGTCGCAAGCAGGCCATCCATACCGCCTTCGATCAGCCGCGCTTTGAGCTTCTCGTCAACGACCAGATCCGGATCTAAGTACTCTGGCCTGAGGCGAGGATCCTGCGCAATGTATGTGCTGTTACTGGCATAGCGTGATTTTGGTATCCGCCAGCGATCATTTTTCAGCGGCTTCTCGCCCAATTCTTCCGGAGTACGATCGTCGACAGCGCGACTGATTTGATTCCATCTCACATCGGTGTCAACCAGGAAGCCTTTGTATATTGGCGTTGCAGCAGTGAGCGCGAGTAGGATTGGTCCAAGCGGTGACAACTGGTCGTACATTGTCCGCCCTTCCGAAATGCTCTTTGCCTGGAAAGTGATTTGCAGGCAGCAAGAGCCCATACCAAATGCCATTGCGTCCATATAGACACAGTCAGTCTTGACGGCTCCATTTCGGACGTCGTCGTCCTCTGGCCAATTGTGTAGATCGTAGTCCACTGTCGGGTCCCTGAATGGCCGTGTCGTATTCTCGTCGACAAAGATCGGTACATTCAGCGCTACCTTCCTCCCACGCCTCCATCGGATGTTGGCAGCCAAAGTAGGAAAGCGTATGTGAGGATTCGCGATCTCATCTGGCACAAATTGTGATCGAAGCTTTGACCCAGATGGCGGATAGTACGGCGTTATCGATTTTCTGTCGCCGAGAAGTGGGAAAGTTGTCAGGGTGACAGGATACTCATGACTGTAGATGTGGTCTTTGGCAATTCTGCGTCTTGGAAGACGTCAGCGCAGCGTTCAACATATCGCATGCCAGACTTACCTCCACTTCATGTCTGTCTCGACGTCCAGGAGGTCCTTGAAATTAATGCTCCAGGGTCTTCCGGGGGTCGCCTCGAGCATGAAGCGTCCAAATTCAGGATGAAATGTTGGTGCTGGCCATGCAGTCCTGATTCTGGTCAGACAAAGTCCAAGCATGTCAACCGACTACCGACTTACTTCACCTCACCCTTGGCCAGGTCAGGCACACCGCCACCCTGTTTGAGCAATTCTTCGTCATTCGCGAGGGCTTCGAGGATATCGGCTTGGCGTAAGGAAAGCTTAACGTTTCTCTGCTCATCGTCGAAGGAGACGACAAGGTACTCGATCTGGCTGAACTCAGCGAGGTCGACGTCTGCAGTCCGAAAGTGCTTACCATACCTCATCTCCCCACAGCAGTGCATCTCGTTCCTTGCCTTTGGCCCTTTTCCAGATTGCTAGCAGTTGCTTTCAAGCGGTCAGAATACCTGGCGAGACTAGAATGGGCTTGAACCTCACCTCAATGCCCCATTGGCGTACATGATCTGCGACCTTTTTGGCCTCAGGCCAATCGAGTGGTGTGCCTACTGCACTGCAAATCGATCAGCAGTTGAGTCTGCGGCATAGCGGAAGCACAATTGCCTACAGGAGACCCATCGCCGCTCGGGGACAGCGCTGCCAGTTGTGCTACTGCAGAACCGATCGCATGTATGCACGCACGATTGCCAGACTTTACGTTGCAGATGCTCTTTCCCCTGATAATAGCGGTATTTGTAGTCCCACGCAGCCTTCCGTGCGTGTATGGCTCTGCCTAGCACGACATCGCCTCAACCCATCAAATTTTCCGTGTCGAGGTGGGGGCTTCAGGTCATCGCCGGCGAGGTGTCGAGGTCGCTCGTGCCGCTGTGATGGCAGACGTCAACCACGTGCTTGGGGCCCTGAACAGCGATAACATGCATGTGGGAGTAGTAGGCGTGTAGACTGCAGAATGCTAATGCGCTATTGCAATCACTGCAGCACTGCTTGCCCCAAGCAATCACACATCATGACCAAGCACGCAAGCTTTCGGCCAGTTTCCGCCCAGCTTCAGCACTAGAACTACCTCACTTCACTAAAGACTTCACTTTGCCCACGATCGCGGGGGTCGTGCTGTGCCGACATCACATGCCAATTGTTTCCGTTGGGATGAACGCACGCACGCACGCACGCACGCACGCACGCACTTACACAATGTGCTCCTGCTCAGCAGCAGTATCGATCGTGGTGCCACGGGGTGCTGCGCTTCGTGGCACGGTGAAACCCTGCTGTCCCTCGTCTCACTTCGATCTCTGATGCGCGGCAAGCGACTGTTTTGACAGCTCGTACCTGCCGGTCGCTGTTGCACGGCCACGGAGACACTTGTTCACTGTTTGTTACGACCTGCATCTTGCCAGGCCACAGATCGCTGCGTTGCGCTTCGGCATCCATTGGGTAGCTTTGATCGCACGCACTTACAAGTTCGCCCGACTCGGTGTGACCAGCCTGTCACGGCGGGCCACTGCAGCGCTGGAGATGTTGGTGCCAATCATTACTACCGAAGCGTCACCTACATGGCCACGGATCCACGTCGTACGTCGTCGCTACGAAGTGCGACCTTGTGCACTGAGAAGTTGCTCGCCAACATTGAAGCTCGATGGGTCTCGCTTTCAGTCTATGTACAACTCCTGCACGCGCAACAAATTACACGTCACTCTCCCTCGCAGCGCACTGCGTTCCCATCGTGGCTACCCATCGGCAAATCCCATTCCGGCCGAAGATTCCTCCTTTTACTCCGATCCATGCAATGCTACCGAGCTCTCGAAAGGCTCGTGGGCAGTAAGAAAAATGACAGGTGAGGACGACGCTGAAGGCGGAACAGACAGGTGACAAACTTTCCGGGAGAAGAAAACAAAACAAACACAGCCCGCCAGCCAGCCACTCCTCGAACCATCGTATGTCAGGCCATGTACAATTCGTAGCGTCTCATAACGCTGTGCAGATTTTCGTCATCCGTGCGATGTATTCGCTCGCAGTACCGCAATTAAACCTCTGAAAGGGCCGAAATGCAGGGGTATCGCTGAAAGGCAAGCAAAAAGCATCAGCAAAACAGTGCTGAGAGAATGCAAAGGAAAGAGCGAATTGCTCAAACGAGGCCGATCTTGATTGCAGATGTGCAAATCAAATCGCCTCCTTCTACTGCGCCATGTTCTCTTTTGGTCGCAGATTCGAGCTGCCAACATTGGTAGTTTTGTTGGTTCCGTTGTTTTTGCGTGTCAGTTTGGCGTAATGCAGACCACAGGCGTTGCAGAGGGTCCTTGCGCCATCCGGTCCACGTCGCCATTCCGGCGTTTCGGCGCGGTTACAGCTGTGACAGCGTCCAGGTGGTGCTGCGCGGCCTCTGCGCTTCTTCGTGTCGACGCCTCCAAATCCTCCCGTCTTGCTGTCGTCGGCGTGCTGCTCATGGTGTTCTGGTTGAGGGGGATGTGGATCAAAGGCTTTGTGTTGCTGTCGTTGATCAGCAGCCTGCTGTTCATATGCAGCTTGCTGCTGTATGATGACGTCTCGAATCTTCATTAGTGAATCGTGAGCCACACGCGATTTGCTGATCATGTCATCAACTTCGACAATGCCTGGTAGTGTTTTGAGCGTGGCACCGGACCTCTGCGTCTGATGCATACGGTCTCCGTAGCGCCGGCAAAAATCACTTAGTATTCCGCTAGTCGCGGCAATCTACGAGTGGTTAGTATGAAGATGGTTCGGGGATCAGGTCGAGGACAATGTACCTGATTGAGTGCTGCTTCCAGGTCGTAGAAATCAAGGTGACGTTTGACGCTATCTCCATGGTTGGCTGGACCCTGTGACCGTTCGTCCGAACGATCTGCGGTCTTCCAAGTAGGCGGAGCAGGCTGAGGAGCACTGTAAACGGAGGGTTGATAGGTTGGTCCAGAAGCGGTGCTTGAGGGAGGCGTCGGATTGGCATATCGCGGAGGATACGGTGTGTAGCCGTATGGAAAGCTTGATGGAGGGCCCATGGACCCCGCCGAGGCGGAATTTGGTTGCTCGTATGAGGGAGATGGTTCGGCGGGTCGCGCAAAGGTCGTTGACGGAGGTGGACGACTTGTTGGCTGAGGGGTCTGAAGCTGTAGAGGCGGCTTTGTTTCTGTTACAGGAGCATATGCTGCTGGGGTAGGGCGTGAGGCCTCTGAGGGCGGAGGGTACGAAGGTTGTTGTGATTCTGAGCGGTAATGCGAGTACTGAGGAAATGTACTGCCAGTCGTTGAATACGGTGGTTGTGGACCTTGCGGCGGTTCCATGGGGAATGACCGCCCGGTGGAAGGAGTTGGCGAGCTTGGAGCAGTGGCTTGGGTGTGCGTGAGATGCGTTGGCTGCAGAGGCGGGTGAGGATCTGCAGCAATAGATGTTTGGCGATCTATCCCAAGCGCTTCTGAAATGGAAGGCAGCGATTGCCTCTGTTTGGCACCCTCCTTTTCATTCTCGCTCGTTCGACGTGACTCAGGTGGTGTACGGACGCCCACAGAGGCGCTCGGCCAGGTGTTTGTTGGCGGGACCCCATGAGCATGAGCGTAAGGCGCTGGAGAGGCTTGGGGATAGTGATAGGTCGGGCTTGCGCCAGCACTCGCCGACAAACTTTGCGGCGTGCCAGTGCCTGGGTGTCGATTTGTGTAGACGTCGTCTTCTCGCTTGACTTTGTCGCCGTCGGCAAGGTAGCTAATCGCTGGAAGTTGAGGTCTGAAAGGAAGTTTGGTCAGTGACATGCCTGAGTGCACGCAATGGTAGGCCGGGAAGGGAGGGAGGGACGGAGGGAGGGAGAGGGAGAAGTGCATATGTAGGTAGGTGGTGATGACAAGAACACACCGTCGTGAAGGATCCATGGTGGTGAAGGGTAGCGGTGTCGACTAGCGACCATGTACGGAAGATGTAATGTGTAAGTGAAACAATATGGCCGCCGATGGCAGCCAGGCTTTTCGGCTTCAATGCTGCGGAGATGGCGGTGCGCGATGGGCCAGGATAGGTGTGGTTTGGCAGCGTCGCAACGCCAGCGATGTTGTTGTTGAGCGGATATGCGACAGGGGGCAGGCCGGTCGCCGAGATTTCGCTATGTCGTCGCTCAGGGTGTCGCTGTCGCAGAGGCGGAAGAGCGATGAGCGATGAGCGCGCGTGGTGTATGGATGTACACGTCGTCACAGAGGAGGCAGAATGAAGCGAAGCGAAGGAGAGCACAGGCAGCAGGCTAGATGGATGTGTGCAATGTACAGGTCGTGCGGTGCAGCGCGCGTAGTCGAGTAGGGTACAGTGGTTTCTGAATGGTATGGACTCTGGAGGTTAGACGCCGTAGTTTCCAGATGGAACCAATGTTCGCAGCACGGCGGCCGGCCGGGCAGTGTGCGTAGTCAGCAGGGTGGTGATCTCGCGGAGAGAAGAGGATCACAGACTACAGCAGCGGTAGGACGACTACTACTACTGTAGATAGCGAGAGGAGGCTAGGACTAGTGGTTCGCGAAGGGCTACGGGCATACAGTACCTCACACGCCTCAACCAGATGGCGAGTTTTGAGAGGCACTGGCACAGTGGCACTCCCGCGCCAGCACCGAAGAGGAAGCATCTTCGATCGACCCACAGACAGGGACCAGGCTTTACCTGGCGTGGTCGACAATGCAGGCTCTGCAGAGCATGATGATCAAGTGCATAGCGCATAGTGCATGCCAGGTGCTTTGCAGGGGACACACATCCGCACTGGGCAAAGCCTTTGCATCGTAGATTCATGACATGTATGGTTAGCAGCAGCAGCAGCAGCAGCAGCAGAGAGAGTCACCGGAGCGTCCCCATCACCTACCACTCACCACCCACCACCCGTGCTGCCAGTATGCGTGCATCCTGCTCGTGCCGCAGCACCCGCTGTCGTCCACACACACTTCTCGCCCCGAAGACTGGACAGCGGCCACTGGCACACACCACGCGGCGCCGCTGACGATCGGCGAGATCGCGATATCAGATGCTGCACGCCGCTGTTCTGCCGCTCCTGCCTGGACTGCTGCTGTCCAATACTGTACAATGCGAATGCCCCGGCAGTCCCGCTCACTTGCCGGCGATGCAGCCTGCAGGGCCCCGTTCACCATGAGCAATGAATCCATGACGATGGCTGATGGCTGATGGCGGGATGGCGGATGCTGCTTTCGCTACAGACACCGCCCGCTAGCTCCACTACTTGCGACCGGTTTATGATTTATGCAAGCGCAGCGCTCCTCCCGAGTCAAGCGTGGGGCCTGCCAGCCTAGGCGAGATGCCTGGTGACACTAGTGATTAGGCTCCTGGGCCCTGGGGGCCGATCTCAGATGCAGTCAAATCGACATGTGCTGTGGTCGGCCGCCGGCGCCGAAGGAGACAAGAAGGTACAGTAAGGTAGCAGGCAGGCAGGGATTGCAGGACATGGCGGCCTGTCAACTTTCAAGCGCGCACACGCGCCAGCCTCCAGGTACAGCAACGCCCTCTCCCCTCTCATGCCAATCAACCTCAAGAGTCAACACCTGCCGGGCCCCGGTCTTGGCTCTTTCAATTCTTGCCCCGGTCTTGGCTCTTTTGATTCTTAGCTAGCCGTGCGTGTCGGAAGCTTCAGCCGATCCATCCTCCGAGACCCACTGATCTCGACGATAGACTTGCATTGCACTCGCTGTCTCTAGGATCGCGCCTATGAACGCACTCAATCTCGGGCCAAGCTCACTGGCTAGTGTCAAGCGATGGACGGCAATCTCGCCGCCTTCCCTCTGACTTTGACAAGCGTGCACCGCAACTGCCATGGATGCAAGCTAGGCTATATCAAGGCATTGTAACGCTGCCTCCCGCTCGGCCCAAGCAAAATTATTGCCCACTACTCACGTTAGCCCAGAACCGAACCCTGAGGCTGAGGCCAGAGCAGAGAATCAGAGATACAGTATGGAGGCGTGGCAGAGTGCCAATACTGTAATGTGCCATCCGTGCGACAGAGCCCTTGCCCCAGTGGTGACGGTGTCGAGTCGATCGACTGTCTGCTTATCAACTGCCGGAGTGCGTGCAGCCAGCCAGGACAGGGCAAAGCGAAAACAATGAAGATCTGCTAAATCTGGCGGGAAAGCCGCGACATGTCCAGTCAAAACGCCTGCACGTCTCCACCTGACTCGACGCTCGCAGTGCGCTACCGTACCGCCGCTACGAGACTGATGGACACACGTGTAATAAACAGATAGCCAGCCCAATTGGTCCCCTGCTCGCCCGACTGTGCTACGCTTCTGAGACAGACGCTGCCTGCGTTTCATGCGGTGTCGTGACCAAAAACGCCAGTCTCGTGGCCGCCAGGTTGGCTCGGCCGGCCGCGACCTCCTCAAGCCGTGAACTGATCGAACCCTGACATGAGTGCACGTCGAAATGTCCTGTCTCATCACACTACTGAGCATCACAGTCCGAATGCTGCCATGTCGGCCAGGCTGCATCCGAAATGCATTTGCAGCTTCGACACTGTGTGATGCTGGAAAAGTGGCAAGAAACCCTGTGCCCGTCATGGTTGTCGGAAGCAGGCGCTGCTGTTCGATACCTGTAGGAGACGGTAGCTTTTTACGCGACGAGGTGACATCGCTCATCATATCATGCATCCTATCCCGCAATCTCTCACTTGTAAAAGTTGTCGGCGTGTCTAGCCTGCGCAATCAAAGGCAACTTCCGCGATCCCGGTTCTGACATGTCCGTTCCTGGGACGCCGGTGAAAACTCTTCCTGCGCCAAGCACCAAGCATTCATTCACTTGTACCTAAGACCGCCTTGCCAGCTGGCATAACATCGGTTACGCTGCAGCATTCGTGTGCTTTCGAGAAAGCCCTCGATGGTGCTCGATGTCGGCGTTGACGAAATCGTGTCCACTTCCAGAGCGTCTCGGCACGGAACTGCCAGGATACGGTACCATACGCGGCACGACCTTGTTGCTGGGAGCTCGGGACTCCGAGTGATGGGTCAAACATCAGCAATCAGCAGGGAGAGCCGCCGAAATAGGGTTGTTCGCGGCTGCGCCCCGCAACGCAACCAGATCTAGGAATCGGAAACAAGATTCGATCCGCTCACAAGGAGGCACTCGTCTGCAGCCTGCAGGTCGTCAAGCTCGATAATAATCGCAACCGCTTTCTGACTGTGTAGGCTCATCCGCCGCGCAGCTGCTGCCAGCGTTTCCCTCCGCTGATGAACAAATTTGCCCGCGCAGCCTGATGACGTATCAAGCAGCCTCGGGAGAACACATTGCATAAGCATAAGCTGCCAATGGGCATATAATCTCACCACTCAAGCATTTTCCGAGCCGTGTACATCAATCCTCGCCCAGATCACTGCTCCACGGCTGCCACATGAATAATCAACGTTCCATCACCCATCAAAGTAGTACATTGGTCTGTTGCCACCATAGCGTGTCCTCGCAGAGTTGCGCAGAAATGGGTTCAACGGGATCATCAGACTTTGGCAAGAATTGACTCAAACACGTGGCCATCTCCAAGCACCCTTGAGCTTTGCCCCGGTGGGCCAAACAATCCCAGACGCACCTCCTGCTGTGTTGGGCGCTACTCAGGATCTTGCCGAGTGCCTGGTCCTTGCCTCTGTGATTGTGAGTTGGCAGCCACGCTAAGCGGTCACACTGCACCGTATCGACGCGGGAAGGAGTGAACTGTATCGCATCCCAATCCGATACGTTTGAGATGGTTTCAGATGCAGCAGAGAGCGCGTGGCATTCGATGCGGTGAACTTGCAGGTTGAAGACTGATTGTTCACGAACAAAATTTGCCGAGTCGTCGAAGACAAGCAAGGATAACTATCCTCCATGTATACAATACAGTACAAACCACCACCACCCGACGAAAGACGAGTAGGCTTCACATCCGGCGCGATAGTTTCCACGGCGATCTATTTCTACCACGATCCACAGCACATCTCAGATAAGGATATCGCAACGAGTCCCCACGCGCGACTCATGAGACTTGCTTTGACCCTTGTGATCGAGGTGACTTCGGCCCAGCATCTACCATGCCTGCCTGTCGTGGTCAAATTTCCAATGCCGTGGTATGCTCTATTGCACGGTTTGGCGAGTCCGGGTGGACGACAAGTGCGAGCCCTGAACCCGCGATCGCCAAAAGCCATGCTTTGGCCTCGAGCACCAGGGTGTTGGATATGAGGTATTGGTCCTGAAACGTCTACAGGGCCTGAAGAAGCGTGCCAACACATCACAGCATTTTTCTTTGGCCCCATAGGCCACTCCAATCCCTAATCCTGACCCGTCACATGAATAATGAAGCTGACATGAATCAGAATCTGCCTGCACGAGAGTATGTAGTGATGTGAGAGATGAACTGGCGCCGAACGACTTGGTTGTATCGTAAATCGCGGACTCTTGTGACCACCATACCCTGGCTTACGCCTTTAAGCAGCATGCCCGCATCGATCATCAGATTCCGACGAAAGGATGACGCATCCTGCCGGCCAAACACCAATTTGCTCGCTCGCGTTGCTTCAAGAGAAAATTGGTGCCAACAGTTCGCATGGAAAACCATCCATGTGTTTCATATTTTCCTAGTCACTGCCCTGTTTGAGGTCATGCTCGTTATGTATTATCATTACAGCCATCAGCACAGCACAGCACGAGAATAGGAGACTTCCACAAGCATCCGGATCATTTGGTGCCAAGCGAATTCATGCCCAACGACCAGGGTGCCGCTCCCATCTCGGAGTCGCAGCAGGCGGTCAACCGGAGGGTGCAGTAAGTTTATCGGACGGGACCAGCGCAGGTGTGAAGCCTGTCGCGGTGCAACTAATCCTCATGGGGTCAATGGACGATCACGTCGTCGTCCTGGACAGTGTCCGGATATATGTGAGTTTGTCTTGAACGGAGAAGGACTTTGCTGGGCATAGACATCCGAGTATCCGAGCCGGCAAATGGCAATATGTCTAACCTGGAGAGACACGAGGGAAGGGAAAGCCAAAACGTGCTCACATAGGATTTCCCAGTCATCTGTAGTAGTGGCTCCTCGTCAGTGGTTGTGATCGACGACATGGTATCATTCGTTGGATAGCCACATGCAGATCTGGTGGAGAGTTGCACTGGGAAGGACACATACAGACTTTAATGGAGAAATCTCCGTTTTGGGATGCAATGCAGGGCTGGAATGATCTCAAAGCTCAAGTATCTCACCGCGAGCATGTACCATCTGGGAGCGACGGAGATTGACATCGACTCGAGGCTCGAGATGTTGGTGTCAGTGCGAGAAATGCGATGAACGAGACGCCACTTGGACCACGGCCGTAGGCCTGCTCCAGATTCAATACTACCATGCAATCCCTTTGAAGCGGACGATTCCACCAGATGAAGACTTGACTTGGGTCGCGAAATATGAAGAGATCGCATCTGAACGTAACCATTCATTCGCTCATGAACGAGCATCATTGAATTCTTGATCCGAGGATATACTGGAGACGGCTTCATGCTGTGTGCTGAGATGTGACTACTCCAAGTACACTGGACGAGAAAGATCTCCGGATCGCTGAGATGCTCCACTGATGTCCATGACTATTTCATTCCTGCAGTCCTTGAGGTCGTTCAAGTCTAAGTCCTCGCGATGTGCTCTCGCGATGCATAAGCTCTCAGTATGGAAACCAACTAGACTTGTGTACAGTACGATGCTGGCGGTTTCCGAGGTCTAATGGAATCATCACGATCCTATGCGAATGGCACCATCGCCTTCCACGACAAATTGCGACGGATCGTGCCAACACATGAAAGTCTGTGGTCCAGTGCTGCTTTGTCCAGAGTGCTTGATGATGTTGTAACTTGACGACCAGCCTCCGATCACAGAGAGTGAGAATTTGCTGTCGAAGGTGCCGGATGCCGTCCGCACTTCAAGTGGGTTGCTGAGTCTGCGCAGGAAGACCAGTAGCCGGACGTCCACGCTCCTCCTCTCCTTCGCCACTCTCTTCTTCATCACTGTCAATTGGTGGCTCCCATCCCACTCTCTGTCGCAGAACTCTGTTTTCCTCCTTCAACGCGGCAATGCGCCTCTTGTACGGCATGCCCTCGTCATCTCTAGCCTTCATCGCGGCTCTCACACCCTCGCTCAGCCTCTGCAAGCCAGCCTGCCACGCTTGGTGAGTCAGCTGCGCCTCAATTGTCTCGCTCCTACTCTGCGACAGAAGCTGGGTGTAGTGCTGATGCAGGGCAATGATGTGGTTCTGCTGCTCGAAACAGTATTGTCGGATGCGTGCCGTGGTATCCTGGAGCGTGTCCTCGTACATTCGCTGCAGGCGCAGCTGCTCCTGGCAGGAACGGTCAAGAGACGCAATGCGGGCATTTGCGCTGTCGAGAGCTGTCTGCAATTGCGAAACAGTGGGCTGGGCTGGCTCTTCGACTGCTGCACAGGGTTAGTACATGAATCTGGCCAGAACACGCGACAGGCGGCTACAGAGGAGTCACCGAAAGCAGCGGCATGATGGGGTGATGGAAGCGTGACAACGAAGTGGAGACATACGCTGGGTATCGCCGTTGAGCAGCGGCAATTGGCCTTGTTGAGCTAATCTACCCTGAAGCAGCAATGAGCAATTATTCTCTTCCAGTGATTGTGCGCAGTCGCAGCCGGTTGGTGGAAGCCATACTTGCAATCGCTCCACGCGTGCTAGGCCCTCCTGTACCTGTGACCATTCCTGCCTGTTCTGCTCCAGCCAGCCCGAGAGCGCTTCCATGTTCTGCATGAGCGTCTGCATGTCGCTGTAGTGACCGGCTGGCGGCATGACGTTGCCACTCATGCCTGAGTACATGGCTACGTTCTGTGCCCCGAGGCCGTTCTGGTTGGCCATGATGATGATGTTCTTGTGGATGTGCTGATGCAAACGGTGCTTGTGCTATCAGACGAAGTCCGCTGTTGGCGGGGGCGGTGGTGGTGGTGCGGGCGGTGGTGGAAGTGGGCGACCGCGCGTTGGCAGTTGCAGTTGCAGTTGCGGTGGAGCTGCACCTTCCTCCTCTGCGCTCGCACTCGCGCTCTTTCCCTGCACGTCAGCTTCCTGCTCTTGCTCTGAATCTTGACTGTCGCTGTAACTGCAGCTAGAGCGGCGGAATGCGGACTCTGGCACTTGCTCGCCGACGCCGACACGATATGCAGTACGAACGGAGGCTTGTGAGGAGTCTCGAGATGATGCTGGGCTGTCGCTGTTGCTGTTGCTGTTGGCGCTGCCGCTGCCGCTGCCGCTGCCGCGTCCGCGAGCGCGAGCTCGAGCTGTAAGACGTCGGAGTTAGCTTTGCGGGGCCAAATCTTTTCATGACTGAGGCATCAATTTTTTCACGTGCGCGAAGAGCGCCTCGCACTCACCTGCTTCCTCTTGTGCTTGCAATTGTCCACCGACGCGCTGGGCCTCGTCCGTGGTCCAAAAGAAACTGTTGCCTGATGGCGACCACACTCGATACGCGCCAGGAGGTGGCCGGTGTCTGGCGATGCTCGCCCTGGCAGTCACGTGCACCCAGTCCATCACGCGCGTCCGAAAGGTGCGTCCACTCGGTCCGGCTGCGCCGATGTCGTGCTCGTCTGGAGTCAATGTGGTCAGTAGGTGAGGCTGGATAGCCGCTCGCCGACTTCACATACCAAACTCGTTCAGGTTCCTCTGGATATCGCTCAAGTTTGTCGTTGGCGAAGGGAACGCACGGAACAGCGGCTTGTTGTAGAAGGCAGGGTTTGCGCTCATAACGTTGCGGGAGTGCTGAGCGTACTTCTGGATCCTTGGGTCGTCGCTCATCTCCTCCTCGTCGACCACTGGCTTCTTCGATTGCTGGCGCGCGCTGGTGCTGGGGCCGCTTGGTGGGTTGCGTGGGACGGTTGGTCTGACGCTGTATTGTCTGGTCAGCTGCTCATCCTGCCCACATGCTGTTGATCGACTCTCCAATCTTGCTGCACGACTCTGCGCCAGAATGGCGATCCGTGCGGCAGCCGCAGCAGACTGCCTGGTAGACTGCACGCGTGGACTTCTGGGACCCGAGGGCCTTCTCGCGACTGGCCGCGGCGGCGACGATGGCCGCGACATTGACTCTCTGGGCTGTGACTCTGACTCTGGATCTGACACTCTTCGAGGCTGGTCGAGGCGCTCCTGCACTGAGCGGTGGGATTCTGTTAGCAAATTGATGCTATGTCGGAGGGAAGAGACAGAATTTGACCGATGGGGTGGAGTTGAAGGCCGAGCTTTCGGAGCGTTGCTGTGATGTGTGTTGCTGTGTGAATGAGATGCATGACGGTTGGCAAGGTCAGAATTTACAATGCTGCTGCTCGGCCTCCTGCAGGACAATGGTGTTGCTTCGATGTCTCGTCACCGGCCTCTCGCTATCCTCCTGTACTTCTCCAGCTGTCTCATTCAATCTTTGCTCTGCTGGCGATATATTTCCTGGCCGACTGGGAGCGGCTGCAGCTGCCGGCAACGGCTTTGCAGCTTCTTGCTGCGATGCTTCTGCGCACGGATCAGCCCAAGCACCGCAGTCTGAGATGCCGCTATCAACATACCCCATGAGTCTTTCCTGCTTTCATTTCCATGTTCCGCCTCTTCGAGTTCCTCAGGCGATGGTCTTGCCGGTTTACTTAGACTGGAGACTCGCTGAATGGCCTGGTCAACACTTTCTCCTGGTTTGGCAATTGGCGTCATCTTGAGGGACTCCTTGACTTGTTTCAGGCCCTGAGCGAAGTCAGGTCTCTGAGAAGAGCCCTGCCTATTACCCAGAAGAGCTGCCTTGCCTGGAATATTCAGTCCCACGCTCGGTGTCGATTTCGCATTATGGGGCTTCCATTTCGCGGAGCCATCCAGACCGAATGGGATACTATTCTTCGTTGAACCAGCGGAGCTTGTGCTATTGTCTGATCCCTGCGAGGGTTCCGAACGTTTCTGCCTAATTGGACGCGGTAGATCTGGATGCTCGGATGCTTCAGGTTCAACTGCGTGACCATTCGAACTTGAGTGGGACTGCAAGTCACTGGCTGTGCCCCGTCTGCTCGGAATGTCCTTGGCAATTTCGATCATTCTCTGAACCTGTTTGATGGCATCAGAGACATCGTAAGGAGTGGTATTTTGCCGTTGATCCATCGATTGATGCATTTCTGGGGACGAATTCGTCGTTAGACCCATATCCTCATCATTTCTGGTCTTGGTAGAGTCCGGAGGCTGACTGGAGACTGCATCGACACCACCGAAGCGTATAGACTTCCTCCTGGAAAGTGTCTCGGTCCCATCAAATGGAGATCCAATACCCGTAACATCGTCGGCTTCTTGAGGAGAAGTTGCTGAAGACTCCATACGTTCAACCGAATTACCTGCAGCAAAGACTAATGCTCTTTTGGGCCTCGGTGGTGTTGGAGGTCGTGCATTCTGTAGATCCATCAGTATGCATTTAGGCAAAGCAGAATCACCAGTGTAACTACCTCGAATTTGAGATACGATGCTGAAGGCAACACTCCAATGCCATCGATCGATGATCTACGCCGCGAAAGACTTATATCTGGTTCTCTGCCGTCCAATGCTGAGGTGTCTGTGGTGCTTCCGACCATGGTCTCCCCGAAGATCCTACGGTAGTGACCTCGCAAGCCCCAGTTCCAGAGTAGCTTGCCAACCGCAGGTTTCTCTGACTTAGGCATCGAGGCAATGCCTGAGCGAAGCCGGACTGAGATAGGTGTTGTTCGGTCTGACGATGGAAGCATTCCCATCGAGTGGTATGCTTCCTGCAAAGCATTGCAATAGCCTTGATTATAAATGTCTTGTGGAGCGTCAGAGGGTAAGTCGTCCGGGCGCAGACCCGAAGGTGGAGGCCTTGGTAGTAGACCAGTCTTGACGTTGTGGTAGCAGGTCGGAAACCTGGCTGGTAAGCTAAACAAGAATGGGAGTGGATCCGGCTCCTCGGGCGCTGCAAACGCCCAGACCGCGACTTCTGGATGTGCTGCATCTTTCATGTCAGATCCGCCGACAGAGTCGGAACATCTCACCACAAGGTCACCACAAGGTGTTTGACCATCTTGAACAGACATTGACGCCTCGCCCTTCACGGCAGCGAAGTGATGTGCGAAACTTTGATGGAGCGAGAGATCCGCTCTCGCTCTTCGAATGTTTCGAGTCTCTTTGGTAACGTCCTACGTTGGAGGTTGACATTCCGAACTTCTTGGCGGAGCGCGTGAGTGAACCTCGTCCTCTGGCGAAAATGGACACGGCATTAGGTCTTCGCCGATCAGGTCAAGCCAGAGTCCCAAAAGAGAGCGACTGTCCCCCTGGCGATCCGGGCTATCCGCATGCTCAAGCAGGATTTCTGTTGTGGATTCATCCCCAAGTTCGGACGGTAATGTCTCCCTTGGCGGCTGAATCTTCGCTGTTGTAGACATCACATCTATCCAGCTCACGAAAGGATCGATGTCGCATTCACATTGCTCAGCAGTGGTGAGATGGGGCTGACAACCGTTGTATTGCTTATAGTCATCCGATAGCTTTCGAATGGTGGTACAGCTCGGGCTCCATGAGATCGTCTTCAACGCATCGTTCTCGCACTGTTGTGAAAGTTCGTTTTCGGAGAAGGTTCTGGTGCTTGATGAGACAACACTTGAAACTTGCCCAGCCACAGTACTCACCTCTCCCGACATCTCTGTAGGGCGCCCTCTCCGCAACGATCGGCTGATGGCGCCTCGGGACTGCCTCCAGACTTTATCTCGCTGAGCACCGCAGCAGGTAGATTTGACATGACCAGTCTGAGAGATCAAAATCTCTTTCGTGCTTCGATCGGCTTGAGCGCTTCAGGTTGTGTTGGTTCAAGAGATCTGCCGCGGTATTGAAAAGATGAGTCCGGACCAGGATCAAATACAGCGTAATTCATGCCGACATTCGCACCTGATACGTAATTGCTGCTTTCTGATCTCTGCTAAATATGCCAGACCAAGGTTCTGTTTGCAGAGACTTACATTAAGTGCCACGAGTTGACTTCAGAAACGATCGCAAGACGGCAGGAAGGAGACTTACATGTCTGCGGTAGGCACAGAATTGCGCTCTCCAAATCCTGCATCTCTCCTGCAGTTTCATTGACTGCTCCTTCCCAACTTCATCCGAGTGCTCTGCTTAGTCAACTTCTATTCATGTCCCCTCAAAATTGGCGACTGTGTGCCGACTGGACCAGTAGCTACAAAGTAGCACGGAAGTTCGTAGTTACATTTTTCCACCGAGTGGTTGCTTGCGCGCAATGATACTAGGCAGACTAGGGTCGACCACACCTGAGTCTTGCTTGTACGGTATGCCTTGATTAATCAAGTCATGCTGCAGATAGCGATGCTCCAGCGTTGGCTTCACTTCTCGGTCAGAACGAAGCGTCGCTCGACTTCCCGCGGCGCTTCATCGTCTTGGAAGTTGAGTTTGACCATTTCGCCTTTATCATTTGCAAGATCTTTCGCCCTCCAGGATTCGATAACTTCGGCTTTATAGAAAGTGGTGGTGTCCGGATACTGTGCGAGCACCTGTTTCTTGCTTGGCAAATCGTTGAGACCCTTGTTATTCTCCGGTATCTGGATGAGCTGGGAGACTGAGGCACGCTGCGGAGGTGGAGGCTCTCCTTGCGTATCGGCATCCTGGACTTCGTAGCGCCTCTGTTTTCCCTCTCCAATGACATTGGTAACTCGGCAAAGAATCCCCTCACCTTCGGGGGGATTCTTGGGATCCACGTTCTTGGCATCGTGTCGACAGAAGACAATTTCTCCTTGCCTCAAGACGAGACGATTTGAAGGTCGACTATGAGCCGAAGGTTTGGAAGATCCAGCTGCTGTCGATACGCCATCTGCGCTACTTGCAACAGACTCGGCACCATCCTCGACTTTGACTGAGGCTTCTCGCGTTGTCGCAATACTGCCGGACCTGGACGTCTTTTCCTTGGCAGATAGCCTATTTGCGGTAAGACTGATTCGTGGTGATGGTGCTGCGGAGACTTCGTCTCCATCTTCAGTGCTTGTAGCGACAGCTGAAGCAGTCTTGCTTCCAGACTTCTTTGGCCCTCGCGACAACTTTCCACTAGCTGCGCGTGGTGCCTGGCTTGCCTGCAAGGCAGCTGCTGCGGATTCTTCAGACGCTTCTCTCAGACCTGCCAGAATGTTGATACTGTCGAGAAGGTTCATGTCGATTGACTTGCCCTCGATGATGTGGGCCACATCTTCACAAATCTTGACATTTTCGCGATACAGCTTCTCCAGTCTCTCATCGAGGGCTGCATCGCTTGACTTTCCAGCCTGAATCAAAGCTGCCTGCTGCGTCTCGGCTTGCAAGATCTCCTCGCCGATCTCATTTGACCTAGTCTGCGTAACGTGAGTAGGTATGCATGGCTAGGCAGGGCTAGGCAGGGCAATGAAAAGTGCTGTTGAGAGCTCGAAACTCCCGTAGGTAAGAGCGATCTCGCAGACGAGAGCTAAGAATGAGGTCGAGCGATGCAAGATCTGATGCACTTACAACCATAGCATCTACGTCCTTCGCCTTGTCGGTAATCTCCTTCCATAGTCGGCGCTCCTCGTCCGCGTCTTGGTTAGGATTCGCCCTGCCTCTGCTCCGACCGGACATATTGTGAGTCTTGTCTATCGATGATTTCCGAGCGTTACGATAAAATCAATATTGATCGAACATGCCGAGCGGAGCAACCCAGATGTTTGCGCTCGTTTGTTCGGACCCTTGAAACTGGATTGGTGGCGGTGCCCGCATCAGAGACGCCGAGGGACCCTCGGACAGTGACTTAGGTAAGTTGGGAATAAGTTCAACGTGGCAGATCTGAAAGTGTTTTCCGAAAAGCATTGAGGTACAGCTAGCTGTAAGGACAGTCCACCACACCGCTTTCAAGTTCGAAGATGCAAGTCCCTCTTCTTCGTCTCCAGTGCGGTGAGTTAACCGTGGGACAAACGTTGCCAACTCATGCTGATGGAATTGCAGGCTGCAACAGCTATGAATGGGGTCGGTCATAAATCAATCGATGTACGAAAAGATCTGCGTTGACCCAAAATGCAGGCAAGATTGGAAAGGACTCGGCGGCAGCTCGCTTTGCTTCAGCTACACCATCGAGTGGCTTCTCCATTCAACAAGATCAGCCATATGCCGAAGTCAGTCCCAAGAGAAATCGAATAAACGCCTTGCCCTAACATCAACAGCTATGGATGGGCACGCATCCCTCGAACCCATCCAAGGACCTGACGACTGGCCGCACTCTTCTGGACCTCGTACAGGATAACCAGGCTTTGATGTCGCCGACCATCTCGAAGCGTTATGGAAACAAGCTTCCCTTCCTGTTCAAAGTTCTCAGCATCAAAAAAGCGCTCTCAATTCAAGCACATCCGAACAAGAAGCTAGCTGAGCAGCTCCATGCTCGTGATCCAAAGCACTATCCGGACGACAACCACAAGCCAGAGATGACCATTGCAGTTACTGATTTTGATGGTCTCTGTGGCTTTCGACCTCTTGACCAGATCGCTCACTTCCTGCGGTGCATCCCAACCCTTCGACAGCTGGTCGGCGAGGACATCGCAGCCAGCTTCGAGAAAACCATCAAGGGACAAGAGACAATCAATGACGGTTCAAAGACGCAAGAGAACAAGAAGGCATTGCAAGCAGCCTTCACAGCTCTTATGCACTCGAGACCAGAGGAAATTGAGAAGGCAGCGCCCGAACTGATCAAGCAAGCCCAAGCTGAAGGTGCTAAATTCGCTGGTAGCGGTGGTCCTGCCAACGATGGTCAGGAGCTTGCCGACCTGATGGTCCGCCTGAACAAAGAATTCCCTAATGACATTGGCCTCTTCGTCAGCTTCTTCCTGAACTACGTGAAGCTTGAGGTCGGCGAAGCCATGTTCTTGAAGGCAGATGATATCCACGCCTACCTTTCGGGTGATATCATTGAATGCATGGCTGCCAGCGACAACGTGGTCCGTGCCGGGTTTACGCCCAAGTTCAAGGATATCGACACTTTGACCACTATGCTGACATACTCGTACGCACCAATCAGCGAGCAGAAGATGAGTCCAGTTGACTACGCCTACGTCAAGCTCAACACGACCGCATACAGTTCCAACTCGAGCTCGACTCTTTACGACCCACCGATCGATGAGTTCAGTGTCGTGAAAACTGACCTCAACGCGGAAGGAGGCAAAGCAACATTCGAGGCTATTGAGGGGCCGTCAATCGTGATCTGCACCAAGGGTGCTGGCAAGATCAGCGTGGGCCCTAAGAGCGAAGAGATCAAGGTGGGCTATGTCTACTTTGTGGGCGCCACCGCTGAGCTAGTCCTTGAAAGCACTGGCAGCGAGCCTCTTGTCACATTCAAGGCGTTCTGTGAGCTGAACGAGCCGCAATCGAATGGCTCCAATGGCAATCTCTAGAAGCGGCGTTTGTCGTTGGCAGAGGATGGGAAAAAGTTGATAGAGGTGTGTTCTGGAGCATCTTAGATCAGATTCGGATACTCATACAAATACACATCTTTGGCCAATCCGATTGCTGGCACAAGACTCCTCCCAGCGATATGACAAAAAGATATCAGGGAGTCAGTCCTGATCCTGGTAGAATGCTCGAACGCTTGAACGGAAGATGTCTCGCGCCTCTCGCAATGCAATCGCCCTCATACAATTACAGAAATTTAAGACAATAGAAGAAGCATGCAAAAGGTGCCGTCTGCGCCAGGCGTGACGGGATAGAGGGTATCCTGGAAGCAAGAAGGAAACTTCTGCTGTCGCTGGTCTGTTCGTGTTTCGCCTTGACCTGGAGGCTTCTCGTGTCAATGGCTCGCAGCCATTTGTCGATCCTCGGTAACCGTCGAAATGACTTGTGAGTCGTGCGATATATGTCGATGGAACTCACTTCTGCGCTGGGAGCTTGACATTGCTGCTCAGCCACGCGAGACCTTCGAAAATACCCTCTCCAGTGGTCGCGCAGCTGGGCTCGACTTTCCACGTGTGGTCTCTAGCTATTCGCTGCAGTTCGAGCATATCCGAGACTTCCTTAGGTCGCATCGCTATCCCGAGTTAGTCTCACCGGTTGCAAATTGCCCGCCTTCTGATGTCTGCCTCACTCACCCCCTGGAATATCCTGCTTGTTTGCGAACACCAGCAAAAGAGCGTCCTTCATTTCGCGGTCTTGTATTATCCTTGCCAGCTCGCTCCTCGCCTCTTCCATGCGATCGCGGTCGTTGCTGTCAATCACGAAGATCAAGCCCTGAGTGCCGGAGAAGTAATGCCTCCACAGTGGGCGAATCTTGTCCTGGCCACCGACATCCCACACGTTGAACTTGGTGTTCTTGTAGGTCACCGTCTCGACGTTGAAGCCGACCGTTGGAATAGTGGTGACATCGGTGTCGAGCTTGAGCTTGTAGAGAATTGCTGCGAACTCAATCGTCAGCATTTGTGCTCGGATGTGGAATTCTCAGTGCTCTGGCTGTCAGCTAGATGACAGTGACATACTTGTCTTGCCTGCTGCATCAAGTCCCAGCATCAACAATCGCATTTCTTTCGACCCGAAGATCTGGTTCATGAGCTTGGATATCTTCTGACCCATGTTGCCGCTCGTCGAGGTGCTCCCGTTTCTATTGCGAGGGCGGACGCGGTGAATTTATGCTATACGCGCTGTATTCTGTGTCGCGTGTGCGCGGGCGCGTGGGTGCGTGGGTACGTAGTAGGCGATCTGACTGCTGCTGTAGCACTAGCTGGGCTCCGACAATTCGATAGTGCTATCGGCGGCGAAAGGAGCCAATGTCGGAGGAAGTCAACGCAATCGAGCTTGAGTCGCGTGCACCTTCACCGGGCAGAACTTCCGTGGTTCTCGTGCTGGCTCGATCTTGTAATTTGTAGCTGTCTGATGATTCGAAGGGCCAATCGCCAGTCTTGTATGCGGACTCCCTGGAAAGCAGCGGTCAGGAACTTGCAATGATTCAGCGCGACCTCGGTGCTGCTTGTAACCTATTATCCGGCGGCAGTAGGAGCCTAGGAGGTAGGGCTACGCTACCTGGACCGGTCTATATCTATGTACTATGTATGCACGAGGCGTTTCATCTGCAGGGGTATATTTCACACATCAACCCTCCTCCTTTCCTCCCACTCGTTACACGCTGGAGTGGACATGCTCAGCACCGCAGCCCGCTTCTCGTCTTCGCAGTGTCCATTCGGTAGAACTACGCTAGCCACAGGAGGCTCGGCACGAGTATCAACCTTACTCACAACCTTCGCGTCAATTTTCCTCGACCGAGTTCAGTAGAACTATGTACATGATTACATCGTAGACCGCGGCGTTGGCACGAGCACCATTCACCGACATGGGCCACAATCCCCATCTACAGAAGTCCCTGATCAACGAGGCAAACTTAAGCATGCTTCTCTAACGCACTTCTCAACTACAGGGCGCATCACAGGACGCAGTTCGGAGAATCAATGGATTCCAAGAATCGCGTGCGCCCAGGCTGGAATGAATGGCTGGGTTCCACTAGAAACCGTCATCAATGCCACGCCCTTTCTCCTCCTTCAGTCTCCGCTCATGGACGTCCCACCACCATTGATTTGAAGCGTCGCGAGCACCTTTGCTGACCGCCTCAAGCGTGTGACCAAGAGTGTTCTTCTTCTGCTCCTCGTCCTCATCCCACGGTTTGGGGCTCAAGATGTAGTGTATGTTTTTCACCTTGTCATCTTTCCAGATAGGTGCATGCACACCTTCCCATCGCAAGGTCTTCAGAGCATTGTAGATGTACGGCAATGCCACCCACCTGCCATAGAAAAGATCTCCTAGCAAACTCTGGTCCGCGAAGTCGTACTCCATAATGCTTGGATCCTGAAGTCTTGACAATATCACCTCATACACGTCTGCACTTGGGACTACCACCTGCAGTCCTCCATTCGGCATTGCCAACCCATCTGAAGGACCTGCACCCGCAGTCTGCGCAGCTTCAGGTGCCCAGTGCTGCCACGTAAATGCACAATTTCGAGGTATCCAATCCTTCGGATAATGAGGCTTCTTCAGCGGATTGCATACACAAGCATGGCTTGCTGCGAACACGCGTTCGCCCTTTCCTGCCACTCCAGCGCTGTCGAGCGGTATGTCCATCAATTCGTCCATGTTCTGCATCACCAGCATGTCACTGTCGAGCTGGACAACACGCTCATACTCCACCAGGCTGAACGGCGTCAACTTTGACCAGCAATCATAGAACCGTGGGTCATTGGCAAAGTCTTTCTGAGTCTTTGGCAGAAGGTAATTGACGCGTTTCTTCGGTATCGAGCGAGCATCTAGGGCGGCATGGCCCTCTGCAGGGAATGTGTCGGTATACAACGCGATGAGTGGGTACTTGGATCCGACGAACTTGAGTGAGGCATCGAGTGTCAAGAGACCGGATAGATACTTGGTATTCGTGATCAGAGTAGTCCAGACCTTGGGGCTCTCAACCACTCGCTTTGGTGTCGGATTGGCGGCTTCGACTTCGGCGCTGCCGCCGACCTGAGCTCTGGCCATTCTTCAAGTTATTCGGTAGGGATGTGCTGTGACAAGTTGCGAAGAACGACCTTGATGGCCTTGGGTCTGCAGAAACCTCACTTGCATCTTTTCAACCAGACGATGAGAAAGCAAGCTTTGGTGAGCTAGTCGGCATGCCTTCTTTGAATAAAACCGACATGTAAACTAATCAATGCCGTCATGTCGGTCGATATCGGCCTTAGCTTGCATGAACCTAATATCTGCACATGCTTGATCGCCGGCTTATGATTTCCATCTTCACTTCGTGGACTATCAGGGAGTTTTGAAAGGGTGTTGTGTGAGCGTTGGAGCGCAATGCTGTACATACTTCTTCACACAAACCCTCGAACTCAATGTCTGCAAAGGCGAGCGATGTGGCCGCCTCACCAACTCCAGCAGACAGTGCACACGGCGCGACTCAGGCAATAGTGAGTCCCTCAAGTTCATCGAAGCAAGGCGGCACTTGGAAAGGCTTCGTAGCGGGAGTTTTCAGTGGCATCACGAAATTGAGCGTTGGGTAGGCCAAAACGTGAACATGAGAAGTCGGGGTGAATGCTGAGCTGCACAGACATCCTTTCGACACGATCAAAGTTCGTCTGCAGACCTCGAAACATGACCAGTTCAAAGGGCCGTTGGACTGCCTCATGCAGACTTTGCGAAAGGAGGGCGTAAACGGTATCTACAAGGTCATTATAGATGCAGAAACCGACAGTAGCCAAAGCTGAATTCTTAAACAGGGTGCAACACCTCCTTTGATAGGATGGATGTGCATGGACTCGTTAATGTTAGGCTCACTCACGTTGTATCGGCGGCTGCTGAATGAGAACGTGTTTCAGCCCCTTCGAAGTCGACCAAATCATCCTGCTGCTTACTTGCCTGACGAGGAACGTAAGAAGCTTCCTGCAGTCGGTCACGGCATTGCGGGCATGCTTGCAGGCTGGACCGTCTCGTTCATCGCAGCTCCAGTGGAGCATGTCAAGGCTCGTCTGCAAGTCCAGTACCAAGCGAACAAAGCAGAGCGTGCGTACGCAGGACCGATCGACTGCGCTCGCAAGATCTATCGTGGCCATGGGATTCCGGGATTATATCACGGGCTGCTTGCCACCTGTATCTTTCGAACTTTCTTCTTCGCGTGGTGGGGAACCTACGACATTTTCACTCGATGGTTTCAGAAGAACACGAGCATGTCTGCGCCCGCTGTAAATTTCTGGGCTGGTGGTTTGAGCGCTCAGATCTTCTGGCTCACTTCTTATCCTTCTGATGTCGTGAAGCAAAGAATAATGACAGATCCTCTCGAAGCCGAAAAAAGGAAGTTTGCCAGATGGCGGAGTGCCGCGGTGGCGGTATATCGAGAAAGCGGGTGGAAGGGATATTGGAGAGGCTTTGTGCCATGCTTTCTGCGTGCTTTTCCGGCAAATGCGATGGCCTTGGTGGCATTTGAAGGCGTTATGCGAGCTTTGAACAAGAGCGACGCATAGATAGTTGTCATAGATTTCATAGATTCCACTTACAAAATCGCCTCTCCTGTAAGCAGATTCGACCGGTAATGCGGCTGAATCGAAAGGCCATTTCTCCGACATCGAAAGCCTATCTCCGTTGGCATCTCGCTGGTGCTCATTGTGGTCGTATATTGATGTACAAAAGGTATTCCCCACCCGCTATGCTGTATGATTGCACTTCTATCCCACCTACCAGAACGCCTTGCCAAAGATGCAATCTTTACTCATTGTAGTGATACACCTATTTCAAAGTCAGTGCAATGGATCTTGCGGCATGAAGAGGTTCAACTTACGAGATAGTTCGGCAGGCCGTACGATTTCCAATTGAGCCTCTGCGCCATCTTGGCGAAACCTTCCGTTTCAATGAGATGGTAGAATGGGAAAGGGGGAAACATTGCGCCGTCGCGGTGCACGTCTGCCTTCACCAGCAGAGCTGTGCCTCCAACCCCATCGAGGTCTACTTCGCGACGTGGATCTCCGTGATCATCTGTGCGTCTGATCAGTCATAGCTTCTGAAGAATGTTCGGTCATTACCTACCAGCCATGTATGCCATCAGCGATCGGTAGGTAGCAATTTCAGCGTAGCCTTCTAGAAGGATTTCCTCTGGACCCATCTTCTCCGCCAGTTCCTGGGCAGTGGGTGAGTCTTGCCAGCTATTGAAATCATAGGGCCGGACATCCATCGCCTCCTTCTCCTTGTTATAATACCGTTGGAAACAATTTGGCACTATGATCGGTTTGTCATGAGAAGCCAGGTCCTGAATGAGGCTCGGTGGTGTTTCGACGATATCGCTATCAAGCCACAACACCCATGAAGTAGTCGGCCCCAAGGTCGTAAATAGCAAACTATTCCTTGCGCGACTCATAGCGGCTCTCCGCTCCTTTTGCGCGGCCATTGCATGCCTTTCGCCTTCGCTTTGGGCTGTGGGCGGCTCACTGTCCTGCCTCAAAATGGTGATCGATGCGAATCTGTTTTTATTTGTCGGTGCTTGCGTTTTTGAAATCCTCTCTTGCAGTTGTTGTGTAGCTAGATTTCCCTCCCTTCCTTTTGGAATAATAAAGCCAAGTGATATCAAGTCGTGTGGATACGACAGCTTGACCAAGTTGTCCCAATACCCCTGATAGAACCTTGCCAAAGGCGTCAGGATCAGTATAGATTCTCTGTTGCCCACAGGGTCACTAGTGGTAGTGACATTGTTCATGTGATAGTGCACAACCGGTGGAGGAGGTGCAACTTCGTTCGGACCCAGCTTCTCGGGCTTTCGAAAGGGGAGAGAGGGTGGTGAGAGGGCATTGAAGGCAGTGTCCTTGCTCTTGAGAATCTGCCGCGGCGCGGAAGATATGGATGGTATGCTCGTGCTGTCGGCGAAGAAAAAGTATAGGAAGAAGATGCACAGTATGGCGGCCATTATATAGGTCGGAGTGCTGTTCCGTCGAAGCGAGCGTGAGGCCGCCATGCTGGGCGAAAAGTGAAGGGGACAATGGCTCCAATATGCACGCGGCGCATCAGCGTTTTCTTGCTCGTCGTCGTCGCCACTCTTCCAGAAGTGGGCGTAGATGTCGGCCCCCCTGTCGTGTTCAGGTACGGCCACTCGGCGAGATCAGATCAGGTTCGACTGCTGGGGGAGCGTTTGCGCCGGGGCATTCGAGTGTCTACGGAGACGACGCTCTCTCACGCGTGCAAGAGGCCGTGCGATGGTGAGGTGTCCAGCATTTAGGTGGTCATGGGGAGTCCTGCGCAATGAGAAGATGATGTGCTCTTACTTGGCCTCTACTTGTGGAATTCCTTACGCAGCTGTGTGACCAGGGTCCAGGTCATAAGCAGCGGTCGAACCCTCGTTCACCGACAGAGGTATTGGTGAAATCACGACATGTCTCTAAGATGCGTGCATTCGGGCGAGGGGACTTCAAATAAGAACAGCGCATTCTCCTAAGCTAGTGCGCTACTGTAGCTATCTCAATACACAAATACATCTCTTGGCGGCAGCTCTGGTATATCGTCAAACGGGGACAATAATGTACTTGCACCACGCCCAAACAGCCAGTCCATGTTCTTTGAATGACCCCAGAAGATGTGCCTCGTATGCTTGCAAAGCGTCTTTCACACTGGGGTATAAATATTATTATTGTCTCAATGCTGAGAGTGTCTTTGTCTTGCCTCGACTCTGCAACACGAGTCAATGCAGATAGTTCTACAGGGCCAGGCGAAAGCGAGATATTGCCGGAAAGCGAGCTCTCTCCGGCCGCTTCGACCCCATCTAGCCCATCTTGCCTATCCAAAGCGTCATGACTACTGGGCTTCTTGTGTCTTGCACCACAGGTAGACTCACGCGAGGCACAGAGCTGAGCAGCTTCGGGTGCATCGATGCTTTGCAGGAGCATTTTGGAGATTGCCAAACACATAAGAAGAGCTGGCGCATACCATCAGCTGCCCACTTGCAGGGCTGCACTTTTCACAGGAGGGCACACTACGCAGCAAAGATGCATGAGCGGGTCTGGAAAGGGAAAGCAGCTACGTTGCAGGAGGGAGCATGAGGAGCTCGCCAGCGAATCCACTATTGCAGCCAGAGCTGAAGGCAAACATGGCAGCTTTTTCGGCACCGTTGCCGTCGCGAATCTGGCGGCTCAGACGAACATCGAGCAGTTGATCTCGCAGGTTCAGCCACTGCGCTGCGGAATTCCTGCAGACAAAACTAGACATCCATCGCAGCTGACTTTGTTGCTCACGCCATCTTTCGCGAAGCATGCCGCAGATGCTGAGCTACCAATCCGGGTCCTGGATCGATTTCATTCACATGCAGCGGTAGACAAGCCCATCGACGCTATTACTGCTGTAGTCGACCGGCTACCGATACCTAATGGCTCCGAGCATGGCTGCGAAGGCATAGCATACGCATTCATCACCGATCCTAAACCACTGGACGTAGAGTCGCAAGCAGCTCTCCACAGAGACACGACAAAGCCTGGCTCTCTGTGCTTCCACATCCCTCCACACAGACGTTCTCGTCGACTTTGTCATACGAAGATACAGTTGCCTCTGGCGCAAACAGTATTCTCAACAGGTTTGCCATCAACGTTGATTCACAATCATTACGAGCCCAGCAGCGAAGATGGCAGACAAAGGCTAGTCCAAACTAGAAATCTCGAGTCTCAGAGTGTCCGCCTCGCGGTCCGTGGACTCAGCCAGTCACTGAGCTATGGCGCTCCATTGGTACCATTGACTCCATTCAGGTTAATCCAAAGCTCCATGGGCAATATCGTTCGGACCTTGGCTCCTGCAACTGCGACAGAACATCGATTCATTTTCGATCTCAAGGGTGACAAAGTTGGTTATGATAAGAACACTGGGGAACATAATAGCCAAAACGGGAGAGCTTTCCCAGCCTCGCAGGAACTTGAGGCGGCGGTTCAGGATTACTTCAAGAAGCTCGAAATTGCCCCGGAGCCAGTACAGGTTTGGGCTCTGGTCTTCCCGTCGCTAGGAAAAACAGGCAACGACGAGGACAACAGCTTGGCGCAGATCACGGCACTTGACAGGGAAGACATTCGCTCACTATGGTCACCGGCTCCCCAACAGAACACACAGTCAGCGGAGAAGTCGCCAACTGATTTCACCGAGAATCACCAAGCTGAATGGCGTCGGCCCCAGTATTTCCCTATGCTGCTCCTAGGAGCCCGCTTCATCAAAGTTCTTTCTGGCGGCGGCGGATGGGGTAAAAAGGCCGGCCTTCTCAGCTTTGACCCAGACTCCTCCTACAGTACACGCGAGATTCGTAGCGAAACAGGCTGGAATTTCTCCTTGGATGATGAGGAAGCGTTACAGGAGTCCCAAAAGCAAGTCCTTGGGGAAGTCGTGAAGGAGGGAGAGCTGGTTGCGTTCTTCATCGCTCCGAGTGAAAATGCTAATACAGCACGAAAACAAGGACTTTTCAATGAAGCTTCTCCGGACGAGCCTGCGCTTCAGAACGCCGTGACATTCGGCGCCGTACCCTCAAGCCTCGAGAGTGCGCTAGGCAGGTCTGCTGTGTCTCACGATTCAGATGGGAATCAAGGTAGCATCAAGCATTTCGTGAATCATTTCGGAGCCCTCTCAGAGGGGGGAATGGCAGTGACATTGACCAAAGGTGGCACGGTAGTCACGCAGACAAAGATGGATATGCCGTTCGGGAAGTTCAGATTGGAGCTATGGTCTGGGGCTTCTGAGAAGAAAGCAGCCGAGCAATGTCTAGTCGGTCAGCAGGACGAAGACCGCATGGAGTTCGAGACAGCGGAACAGAACGAAGACCGCATCGAGTTTGAGAGAGCGGAGCGCATGGTCCTCGGGCCGTATTTCCGCGAACATGGATTTCTCGCCCCGCGGAATCTTGCTTATTCGAAGCTCCGCATACTCAGGTTGGCCCAAGACACTGCGGAAATTGCCAAGAACTTTCGCAGGCGGTTGGGCGGTAAGAAGTACTGTGAGACGTTGCTACAGAGGCAGCAGCGTCTTCGAGAAGTGCCGTGGGCAGATCTAGACAAAACGCAGCAGCTCAGGGCTTGGGGAGAGATCAACAGGACGTTCACTGAAGAGCTGGCTGATCGATCGACGCCGAATGACATGGGCTTTCAAGTGCGGCCATTCTCACAGCCGCTAATTCAAAAATACCGCATAGTGAATCCGGTTGAGTCAGGCTTGAGCGAGGACGCCTGGCAGGAATTATCGGGTCATGGTGATCTAAAGATCGACACCAAGCAAAATGGGACTTTTCGAGATGCAATCCATGGCGGTGGTAGGACGTCAGCAGACGTGGTGGAGGACTTTGTCACGGCAGGTGGAACGTCGGCAGAGTCTAAGCCACGACAGAAATCGACGGGGAGGGAGGAAGTTACAGGCTACAGGCCATTTTGAGCGGTAGATGTTAGGAAATCAAGAAAAGACAGGACCAGCTTTGCGATGAATGAAGAACAAGTCATCGCTGTTCACATATGTACACCACGGCTATCGGGCCGTTAGCCTCTCGTGCAAGCACGTGTCGGGACGGATGATTTCTTCATCACGATTGGGATTGCGCAAGGGCGCCCAATGCTCTGAGGGGGTACCTAGCATGTCCCGTAACTAAGGTTCGTGCGTTACGAGGGTATTAGCTTTGTGCCGAGTCGAGTGTCAGTGACGGTTGTTTTATCAACTTGTCAGATGGAAGGCCTTGGCCAGCCTTGTTGATGTCCCTTGACGCGGAAAGGAGTGAAGACAGGATTGTGAAGGCGAGGTATCGATATATATAAATAGGTCCCTTCCGGCTGATGCATGAAGCTGACTCGGAGACACGGCTGCATGCACGTTGCGCCACCCTTTGCTGGAAGAGGAAGGGCCATGGTTCCGTCAACGACATGCTCATGTGTGTGTCATTTTGCACATCTTGCCGGTGAAGTTGCATGCGTCGTTGTGTAGATGGACATGTTCGCCGAAACCAGAGCGAGCGCAACGCTTGGCGATTGCTACTACCGCTGCCGCTGCCGCTTGCGCTAGGACTAGAGTGCTAGTACAACAACACCTCTGTGTGCTCGCAGCAGACTTGGCCCGAACGACAACCTGGATTTCCTCCTCCCGCTGCTTGCTTGCTTGCTGGCTTGCTGGCTGGCTTGCTTGCTTGCCTGCCTGCCTGCCTGCCTGCGACCCAACGACCATCGACACAGCCGTAGCACAGAGTCGAACACCTGCGCACACAGCAACTCGCTGCCCAGCCCAGCCCCCTCTCCGCCCCTCGCGTTGCACCACTCCCTCCTGGCGCACTCGCACTCGCACTCACTCGCCTGTCGAGCTCTTGCCCGCCGCCCCTCTCCCCCCGCCACCGCCACCG
>LFZO01000291.1:0-20199 GCA_001578225.1 Pseudocercospora musae | reverse complement strand
GCCGCCCCTCTCCCCCCGCCACCGCCACCGCCACTGCCATCGCCATCGCCATTGCCATCGCCGCGGCCCTCCTCCCACTCTGCGGCCTCCACACTCCCACGCGGCCGCCACTGGATGGCCATTGCCAGAATCATGTGCTTCAGAAGCGGCAACAAGGATGACCCCGACGCCAAGAAGAGCAAGGAGATAGAGAAGCAGCTGCGGGAGGACCAGAAGCGGATGGCCAAAGAGGTCAAGCTGCTCTTGCTTGGTATGCAGCAAACAGATCTCTGCCACGCGCCGCACACCCTGTGGTCTAGCGTGGCATTGTGCACTGGCACACGCTGACTGACGGTGAGCCTACAGGTGCGGGAGAGTCCGGCAAGTCGACCGTTCTCAAGCAGATGCGATTGATCCACACCAAAGGTTTCTCCTCGCAAGAACGGAAGCAATGGAAGGTCACCATATTCCAAAACCTGCTCCATGCATTCCAGGTCGTCTTTGGCGCGATGGAAGAGCAGGAGGTCGATTTCGCAGAGGACAGCAATATTGTGCGTCCGTCGCCCAATGGGCCCCCCCGTTGAGACTAGCCTGGCTTACTGACGCGCTATGGCAGAGATACGCCGAAATCATTGCAGCCGACCCGGACATCGGGCCTGACGATCCTATGCCGATCGACTGTCTCAATGCATTCAAAAGCTTGTGGCGCGATGCCGGTGTGCAGCTTGCGATTAAGAAGGGCAACGAATACGCTTTACACGACAACCTGACATAGTCGGTCACATCATCCACCATACAGCTGCGCGCGGAAATGCTGATTGTTCTACAGCTACTTTGCTGATATCGACCGGCTGTTCGCAAAAGACTTCTTGCCAACTGACCAGGATATCCTGCGTGCTCGCTTACGCACAACCGGCATCAGCGAGACTATCTTCGAGACCGGTAGCCTCACCTACCGCATGTTCGACGTTGGAGGACAGAGATCAGAACGAAAGAAGTGGATCCACGTCTTCGACAATGTGCAGGTAGTTCTTTTCTTGGTTGCCATCAGTGGCTACGACCACGTTCTCGTTGAGGATCGAAACGGCGTAAGTGCGCCTGGCTACGCGCATCTGCTTGTTCGTCCAGCACCGCTGACTTCATCCAGAATCAAATGCACGAAGCTTTGATGCTATTCGAGAGCATTGCGAACAGCAAGTATTTCGAAAAGTCCGCTTTGATCCTCTTCCTCAACAAAATCGATCTTTTCCGAGAAAAAGTGCAGTCAGGGCAGGCACCGATTTCAGAGCACTTCCCAGACTATACGGGTGGTGATAGGGATATTGAGGCTGGGCAGCAATTCTTCGCGTCCAAATTCCGCAACCTTGTCAGAGACCCAGAAAAGGAAGCTTACGTCCACTTTACCAACGCGACCGATACGAATCTACTGGACAAGACCATGAAGAGTGTCCAAGATATGATCGTGCAGCGCAACTTGCACAACTTGATGCTGTGAGCGACAACCCCATCACCCATTGCGAAATTTACAGCTTCACCTCGCCATTGGCCACGGCGGACCCCCAGTTTGCTCGAGCGACATGTTTTGTCGTGTCTCTTGTCAGCGGCCATCACATTATGAGCGACGTTAGTAGAGCAACATTTTCTGATCACGTCCCAGTATGACATAGACTGTGAAGGCGAGGACCTGCGACTGAGCAGTGCACAGGCTCTCCGGAGGCGACAGAACCGCCTGGAAAACGAGAGACACGACCATGGACCAGCATTTCTCCTAATCATTAATTGCTTTGGGCATATTCTGGTGTATCCCCATGCGCTTATCCGAGCAGAACAATGCATAGCCTTTGGAAAGCTGGAAGGGAATGTAGTCCAAGCCGCGCGCTGGCTGTGAAAGTTGCTCGATGTCGACCTTTCAAGGTCGAGTATTGCGCGTGCGCAAGCACGGGCGAAAGGTGAAGGGCTGCAAGCGAAAGAGGACTGCCTGGAGGCTATTTTGTCAGCGCATAGAACTCAACAAATTGCCTCACGGTTGGTTAAGACAGACACGTAACAACGAGTCCAATATCTGTGCCGAAAAGGTTCTGCATGCGCTCAGCGGCAGTAGCACGGACCTAAATCGATACAAAAAGCTCACTTCATTGCGGCATTCCACCTCACTTCGAATGAACTTGCGATGCGAGCCGTCTTACATTGCTTCATATCTAGCTTCGTGGCAATTACTGACAACGACAGAGCAGCCGGCTCAACTTCAGCAAGGCTGCACACAGGACAGCATGGATAAGCCCTTCGACTGTAATAGCTGGACGCCGACCAACCCTTGGGAATGGGAGCCATGGTTAATGCCGTATACGACGGCTGACATCAGGGCTTTGATCAAGCAGCTCAACAGGGATACTAACACGATCAAGAACCATCCATACGAGCCGAAACATTGGATTCGGCGCGCCAAAACGTTGATGCGATTGCGCTATCCCGAACTCGCAGTCGGTGATGCTCATAAGGCTTCGCTGCTAATCCAGAACTTACTCGAAGGTCTCAATGCACGACCAAACTCGCGAGTTGGCCTCAACCTTGGTTTCTGGATGAACGACCCTGACATAGACGAGGACATGTTGGGAACGGAGCATGGGAATCAGCAGTGCTCATTCGAGAAGATGAAGTCAGAGGCGGAAGATATCACAATGAGCAATCTTTGCTTCGCGCCAAGCTACTATCGCGGCCAATTTGTGCCAGCGCCATACCCGTGGCTCGACGAAAAGCACAGAATGAGATCGGATGAGGTAATACAAAATATCAATCTTGAATTGGCAGACCAAGAACATGGCGCTTCTGGTGGCATCACATGCTGGCTCAAACGGTACGCTTTCGGGCAGGGTACTGGTGCGCGTGAAGGCGCGGATCTTCTTGGAGTCTTCGCGGCGCGTGACATTGATGCTGGACATGTCATTGTCGTCGATCGAAGTCGGATCTGGGTATGCAAGCGCCCTTGGTGCGGTTTCAAGACACGAAAGCATACTGACAAGATGTACGAGGGTTGCAACGGACCAGGGCGCGAAGGCTTGACGAAAGAGAACGGCTGTCCCCACCCGTTACATCCCAATATCGAGTCGGATGAAGCAAAGCACGACATTCGCTGGATTCGCGACAGGCTTGGCAAGGATGCAGCGAATACTATTCTCAGGTGTCGTGCGTTGTTGAATTGCATTCAAGATGGACTCGCGCATCCTCTGGACCATCCGCTGATCGCCCGCTTGACATCAACCTATCATACCAATAAAGACATTGGCTATGACGAGCGGGAGAATTTCGAGCTTGGAGAACTTGCGGTAGTTTCTGAGGCTCTGCAGCAGTTCGGAATCGATATCTTCAATGACCTCAACTTCGATACGTGGGTCATCTTCGCCCTCCAAGCCAGGCTCGACAACAACCAGTGGTCAGATCCCAATACGACTTGTCTCAGCTCACTTTTCGCCCTCTTCAACCACAGCTGTGAGCCGAACGTGGCCTGGACGACACAGGACGACCACCAAACTCTCGAGATGACCACAATGCGCCGGATATCAGAGGGCAAGCAGCTGCTTGTGGAATACGATTCGTTCATGAATGACAAGCCACTGGAGGAGCGGAGAAGAAGGCTGTACAGATGGCTAGATGGCCCTTGCCAGTGTAGTCGATGCGTGAGAGAAGAGGCCCATCTGAGCAGGACTGCGTCGCCACTGACGAGTTCTTTCGGATCAAGTGACTGGGACACTGATGAGAAGCCGGTTCTGCCGGAGGATCTTGGAATGGATCTAGAGCGATGGGATAGTCCCATCGAGTGCTGATGATATCCTGAGTGTTTCTAGCGGCATTTCTGTACCATGTGCGTGAGCATTTGGACTTGCGCGTGCGGGCTTCACGTGTTCACCAGAAGTAGATGAATGTTCACGACACTTCTGCGAAGAGGCCTTTTGTAGCGTTCTGCATGTGGTCGAGCATCTTACTCCCGTTCTCGGGAGCGTTGTCACTCATTCTGCATGCTCGGGTACCGAATGCACGTCCAAGCAACTCAGCGCGGTCTGCGGTTTTGTAGCGGTTTCGGCTGGCCGACGATTCGAGTTCCAGAATGATACTCCACCAAATGAGGTACTAGCTTTTGGGCTTCACTTGATGGTCCGAACCAACGCTCTCAGGTCACCGCCTTCAACCCAGTCCTCACCCTCCCCGCCGATGGTGTGACCCCAACCATCTCCCAGCTCGCCCACGATCCTGGCCGGCCTGCCAGCAACAATACACCCAGGCGCAACAACCATGTTAGCAGGAACCACTGTGCCCGGCAGAACTTTGCAATTCTCCTTCAGCACGCTGAACTGGCCCAAAACACAATTCTCGCCGACATGTACATGACTGCCGATGTGCACAGCAGAAACATGCGTCTCCGTTCCAATAAAGACATTGTCACCGATTCGCATCGGATAGAACGTCATCTCACCATGATGTAGTCGCATTGGTGGGTGTAGGACGCAATTCGTTGAAATTATCGATGCCTTCCCGATACCTATGGCGGTAATTGAGGCAGGTGGCTTCTCACCTTCTCCCGGAGGTGGTTGGAACCTGTGCAGATCGCCCCGAAGGTGCACACCTGCCATAATGACTGATTTGCCGCCAAGCATTATGTTCTGCTTTCCTTCGATGTGAGCTCGACGGGAGATCTTATTGCCGGTGTCCTGTTTGGGCTTGAGTGTAAAGTCTTCAATTGAGATGGCTTTAGAACTTACGGTCTCGATGTACTCGCTTTTGGCAGAGCGCCGCGAGGTCGGTGCCGGTCGCGACGCCATCTTGGGTGCAGCGGTCTTGGTGGGCGTGAATGTCGCGATGTATGTCTGTTGACGTATGAGTGGTGGAAGCAGACCGCGACTTTTGCATGTAAGTCTGCCGTATTCTACCACTAGAACTATGTGGAGGTCAGAGATGTCCAAGTCGTAGTAAATAGTAAATAGTAAATTACTGTTTAGTATTATAAATACTATTACTATTACTGTTTACTACGCCTTCTAGAATATAGTAGTTAGTAATAGTAATAGTAATAGTAAAATAGTAATTACTATTTAACTATTAATAGCGTCTCCTAGTAGAATAGTATACTAATATTAGAAGGAATAGTTGTAGAGTAAAATAGTAATTACGAATAGTAAATACTATTACTAGTATTATTACTATACGATTTTAAAATAGTAATTAGATTACTATTACTATTACTATCGCCGATTAAGCTTTACTATTTTACTATTTACTTTTACTATTACTATACTGGAGGTGGAGGTGGAGGTGAACTTGATGCCGTGCAAAGCTGCTCTATCACGCGGCAGCCATGAGTCTACTGTGTGAGAAGACGATGTACCAAATATGCATGAGGAACTTGTGATGGGGCCTTCGCTCAAGGAAGACTGGCAGGGACTTATTGGCGACGATGCCTTGCTATCGTCTCTCACCATCCCTGGCACTCACGACAGTGCTGCTTTCACACGCCCGTGGCCATTCGTGGCGACACAGTCAATGAACATCTCCCAGCAGCTTCATGCTGGCATACGATACTTTGACCTTCGGTGCGGCATCAGGAACGATGTTGCCGAAATGGTTCACGGTCCTTCATTACTCGGTCTTCCACTTCAGGAGCTTCTGGATAGCATGTTCAACTTCTTGCATTTCCATCCTACTGAAGGCCTGATTGTACAGATCAAAGAGGATAGGGAGCCAGAGAAGTCCACTGTACACTTTTCGCAAGTAATCTGGCAGAACATCTCATCCAACCCGCATAGGTGGCGGACCGCAAACACTACACCGACCATAGGCGAACTAAGGGGAAAGATCCAGCTGTTCAGGCGCTATCAGGCACCCAGCCTGTTCGCCCTTGGGATTGATGTCACCCAATGGCAGGACAATCCCGAGCTACCATTCACGATCGTCACGACACATAATGTTCAAATCACGATACAAGATCATTACAGCTTCTCACACCCCAAGCCTTTGCCCTCATTGATCATCAGCAAGGGAGGCGATGTGCAGCGTCTTCTTGACCGAGCACCACAAGACGCGGACCATGCTCATTGGTATATGAATTTCACCAGCGCCTTCGAATTCAATCTTTGGTACCAGCTTACTCCTCGGACCATTGCACTTGGTGGCTACTATGCTTTCCGCTGGGAAGAAGGAATGAACGTGCGCTTGCGAAACTACTTGCGCATCCACCCTGGGAAGCACCGCTTCGGAATCCTGGCCATGGATTTTCCAGAGACTGGAACAGACGACTTGATCACCACCTTGATCCAATCGAACTTCAAACATCGAGTCAAACATTGGCCTCTGTTATTGTATGTTGCCTTGATGTGCATCTGGATTACCATGTTTGCGATTCGAGAGGCGTGTGAAGATGGGGGCTGAAGTTAGCATTGTGGGCTATCTATTTCGTCCTGTGCGATACCAAACCAGACTTTTGGTATCAAGTGGGCCACTGCGAAAGCATAGGATGGGCCTCAGGATATGTGGAGGGCGTTGTGTTGAATTTTTCCTCAACGCACGACCGCCTCCGGATGACGAACTCAAGGCTGGCCAGGCCAAACTTCGTCTGCGATCTCCCTTACAAGACGCAGCTTCTTGACCATGTCGGTGTATCCCAAAAGATTGCCATCTTCGTGTGATGCGAAGCCACACTGGGGACTCACTCCGAGACGCTGCAAAGCCTCCTCTTTGCTTTCGCCACTCCCCGAAGCCACGAACTCGGCGGCCTTGTAGATCCGCTGCTTCATCTCTTCCTTGTCCTCCAGCTCTGGGAATTTGCTGGTTATCACTCCGAGAATGACATTCTTGTTCTTTGGCAGCTCCTTCAACGGCTCGAACCCGCCCGCGCGTGCGGTGTCGTACTCGAGATAATATGTCGACACGTCCAGCTCGTTGAACAGCTTGGATGCTATCCTGTCATATCCGCCTTCGCTGAAGTGCCTCGAACCTACGAAATTTCCACGACAAAGATGTATGCCCAGGTGCATATCTGCGGGACGTTTGAAACAATTGCTGTAGAACGCAATGTAAGCGTCGAAGAGGCTGTCAATCGATCGTGTGTTTGCAGGATCTTTCTTCCAGCCCTCGATCATCTTCTCTGAGCAGAAATCTGGGAAGCATCAGCGACGGATCACAAGGGCCAGATCAATGGGACTCACAGGCTAGGTTGGGCTAGACGCAGCCGAGACATCTCGTTAGCAAGCATGACTTGATCAAAAGTGCTGAGGATGCCTGGTATACGTACATCATCCACCTGCACGTTTCGGACACCTGCATCATACAGTATGCTCAGCTCGGTTCTGTACGCTGTCGCAATGTCTGCGAAGTATTCCTAGTACTCGTCAGCGGCGACACGAAAGAGCAGCTCTCAGCAATATCGCACCTCATCTGAGGAGTACACCTCCTTGGGATATGCCTTCCCTTGCTCTGTGAGAAGCAAAAATTAATGGTTACCTGATGTGTGGAATACTCCGAGTTTTCCTGTGACGCTTACTGTAGCGGAGATGGTACCAGTTCGGCGCGGCCAAAGCTATGCAAATCAAAGAGTGCGAGATCAGCAATTGTCCGGACATGTTCCATACCTTGAGATGATCGGACTTACTCATTTTGATCTGGCCCCATTGCTCTTTTGGTGTGATGGACTTGAGATACTCGTACTGTGGGATGTACGAGCTGATGCCAGTGTGGCTGATCTTTCCCGTGCAGATGACCTAAAGAAATAAGATTAGGCCGTGATCTTGACGATTTCCTGGTATGGTCCAAGATCGTACCGATTCGCCCGGGACTTTCTCTTCCTCGAGGAATGCAGCGATGTCAGGAACATAATCACGAAAGATGGATGCCTCTGGGCCGTAGATCTCTTCCATTCCATTCAGCGTCGGAAAGAAGGTTCCCTGTCACCATCAGCCTTCCTCGAATATCTTGAAGCCTCCGCCAAAGCAATTACCCAGAACATATGGCGTCGATACTCTCCATCGGTGATCGCCCGAAAGCCAGCATCGGTCTGCATCTTCACAGCTTCATTGATGCAGTCGTCTGTCAGAGCTTGCAGACCATCTTCGGTATCTTTCTTCTGCTGAATGGCATGACGCTTGGCGAGGAGTCTCTCAGGACGCAGCAGGGAGCCTAGATGCTCTGCTCTAAACGGAGGATTTCTTGGTGCGGACATGTTTACTGTTAGATCACGTGGAGATATGGCAATGGTTCATCAAGGTGACCGCGAGCAATACTTACAAGTTCCAGCCGAGTCCATTTCTGTAAGCTACCTAGGTATATAAGTGTGACTGGCAGACGCGGCTCCACACTCCTATGGATGTCTGAGTGCCCCGCCTCGGTGAGGGGGAGCACAACTTCCACCGATGTATATATACCCAATGCAGCTCTGAGCTATAACGTCAGGGGGCTATGCAACAGATCAGGCCCATGGGCTACCCTCCCTCCGGCCCAGGTCATGTCGCATTGGACACGAAGAGAGCAGCCAGAAAGTCTCCCGAGATTATGCGGGACCGCCGCACTTCGCGTGGCTCTTCTGGATTGCCCGGATTGACGAGCAGTACAAATAGTACTTGTCGTGAAGCCATGTCTGTCTTTGTCTATAGCCGAGCCTTACCCTCTCTGAGCTGCAATCCTGTAAGTTTCTCCAACTCTGCAACAGCAAGGTCTGCTCTTCCAAGTGTAACCTTGATCGTGTTCATGCCCAACTTCTTAGCAGTCCTCAAGTTTGCTCCAATGTCGTCAAGAAATGTGATGTCTTGCGGTCGTACGCCTTTGCCAAGGTTGTTGAGCTTCACATACTCATGTAGGCGGACAATAGCATATCGATAGATCTCTTCATGTGGCTTTCGCATGCCTGTGTGTGCACTGCTCACGAAGATGTCGAACACGCCCTTCAACTCCTTGTTCTGTCTGCCCTCTGGGGTAGATTCGTCGTTGAAAGGATGACCGGGTGGGAAGATTGAGGTATTGCTCAGAGCACCAAGGATCAGCTTCCCTTTGCTCTCGTCTGCAGCTTTGCGTAATCTTTGAAGAGCTGGCCACATATGTGGATCTGGCTCCCGAGCGACTCGCATCATCTCCCAATACAGCCATTCGACATCGATATCTGGTATCGGTGGTACTTGGTACACTGTCTCCTCCGCGGCTTGATCAAGGCTTTCCTTGCGTGTCTTAGCCAGTGATCGGGCGTAGTATTCACGCCATCTTCTCTCATTGCTCAGGTCTGCCTTGAACTCGCGGAAGAAGCCGTCGTCAAGGAGGATATCGCCGCGTTCGATCTTCGCCCATGCGCCATCTGGGCTCGAGGCAGATATGGCATAATTGATGTAGCCGAGGGGTATGCCTTTACTCTTTTCGTAGTCAAGAATAGCTTGGAAGGGAGATACGACCTGAGAAATATCAGCAATTTTATGAGAAGCTGACAGACCTGGCTTCTCTTACGCACGCAGACACCTCCAATGTCGAACAGCAGTACTCGAGGGTAGTTGTCGTTGGATGACATATTGAATTTGTTGTTCAAAGAGTGTAGGTCTTGTTACTGTGACTCCAGATGTTTATCATGCCCTACCTTCAGCCAGCATCTATCACCTGAATGTTCAAACACGAAGCTGCCAATGTCATCAGCATTTTGAGGGAAGACCGTAGCCGCGGGACAGAGTGCCGAGGTAGTCAGCTTTGCGGTCACTGTGGACACCTCTGGAAATGGACAGTCGTCTCGCGAATTTCTACTCATATCGTAGCTCTAGAATACCTGCAGAAGTGATGTCAACGCAGCTCGCGAATACCTCACTTCTTTTTCCAATATTCTGCGAGTCGTTAGCTGAGCTGAAGACCTGGAAAGAGAGGAAATTAATGTGCACGTGACTCACACTAGCGGCTTGGCACAACGACTTTCTTAAGCTCAGTTTGTCTTCACCAACTTCTTCCTTCTTCATCCAAGTGCACGGTAAGCAAGATGACCCATACACTTCGCGCCAACCCTCAAGGCTGACGATAAATGCAGGGCATTACGCATATCAGTGAGGATTCGTCCGAGATTGCGTTTTTGCTAGTTGAAAACTATCAACTGACCGCTCTCGTTTTTGGTCTTCGGATCGGCGAGGAATTTTTGACAATTCAATAACTTCATTCTTTCTTTTCATCATCACGATCCGCCGTTCGCGGGCGTGTGGAGAAGAGCATTGGAGAGGACAAGCGAAAGAGCATGGATATCCCAGAAAGCACTGCTGCAGCGCAAGGTCATCATCGTCAACGCTCGAACCTTAACGTGCTGGGAAAAGAAGACACGTGAGATGGGAAGGAGCAAAGGATGTGTGCGGATTTCAATGCGTACGCTGCATCGCTGTGTGACAGTTGCCTGAAGGTCATTGCCTGAAAGCTGCACCGCATGAGTCCGCGGTTGAGATGGAGACTATCGTCCAGATCACAACGGGTTCGATACATCTTGGTGGAGGTCACGCTTGTTGCTTCGATTGCATAAATCCGTATTTGATTGGTTGCTTTTCAGTTGCAGTCGATATCGGCATGGCCAAACGTGACGAATATCTGGGGCCGCAGAGGCGATGGGGAATGCGTCCTTGCAGGACCATATCAATTGTCTAGGTCTAGTAAGAATGCCGATGGCGCCAAACTTTTGATCGCGGATGCTGCAAGCGACAGGCCCTGGAAGCCGCTGTGATGAACTTTTGGTCTGCTCAAATTGTACAGGCTGGCAAACATTGCTGCAGAGAGAAGCCTCAAAGCCCGACAATGCTTCTCGAGTTTTTGGCTCATGGTCTTGCATACTCGCGACTCAGTGGAAGTGCCTCTGCACACAGCGATGCATGAGAATTGGATTTGTCGCGGCAATGCAGAACCTACCGCGTCTTCTTCGCCGCCCAGATTCGTGCTAACCGGGTCTCACTCCGTGCGAAAGCGTAGGTTCAGGCCTGGCAGATCGAGACCTTTGAGCTTTGTACTCCAATGCTCTCCATTTCGGATCGGAAAAGCTCTCGTCAACGTACCAGTCGTGACAACCTCACCTGCTTCCAATGGCTTGTTGTACTCATCCTTCGCCAGCAACTCGGTCAAATGCCTCAATGCTTTAATCGGACTTCCAAGTACATTGTGCCCATGGCCGCTGTCTAGCTCCTTTCCATCACGATACAGGCGGACCTCAAAGTCTTGGAGACTCTGCAAAAATGTTGCGTCTGCGTTGCCCCTAAGCATTTTTCGAGGCCCAACAAGCAGAAGACCATGTAGCGCAAATGCTGCAGTAGTGTCTGCTGCGGTAAATTTCCAATGCGGAAAGACTGAAGCTACGATCTCGAACCCATGAGCAATCCACTCTATGCAAGACAAGATATCGAGATCGTTCATATCTGGCCGTGGAACGCTTTTAAGGCCCAACGTGATCTCCGGCTCGATACGAGGTTCCATGGCATTCAAGCTGCGCAGATCTGCAAGCATTGTCTTTCCCTGAGTTATCTCTTCGCAGCTTGGTAAATCGATAATGGTATTTTGATACATATAGCTCCAGTTTGATTCACCGATGCCATATTCGTGCCAGATATTCGTATTCGTGAAGCCGATCTTGCGGCCAGCCACAACCTCGCCATTCATCTCTCGAAGTTGTCTGATAGCCGCAGCAATATGGTAAGCCTTCGTCTGGTCAAACTCTCCGGCACCCGACTGAGCCTTTGATAGCAAAGGAATTTGGTAATTGTGCGATCTTGCATGTTCGGCAAACACAGCCAGTTTCCGGATCGAATCAGGGAACGCCTCCCATTTGGTCTTCTTCTTCAGCATGCCATCAATCTCGTTGGATTCGGTGGCCCATCGTCGCTGGACCCAAGGCCGTAAAGCATTCGTGAACCTTGCAGTAGCGCGAGGTAAGGGTTGGCCTCTCAGGGAAGCCATGATCCCTGTACCCAGATGATCAAAGATGGAGATAACGGCGTTCTCAGGACCTCGTCACCACTTCTCGACCATGCTCGAAAGCCAATTGGAATCTTGCAGTCGCGATTACTGATAGGCAGGAAGCCAATGATGAGGAAAGCTTCGTCAAAGCAGAGCCAAGCTTTCCTCGGCCCGGTCCAGAACCGGTTCGATTCGAGAACAGGCTGATGCTCTCGTCGCTGAACCAGTTTGGGAGCCTTGGTAAATGGTCGTGAGTGGGTTGAAATAGCGCCCATAACACGCCATGCCGGCGTGCGAGCAGCTAAATGGTCTGTTCTTACGTTGGATTACTATACAAGGGCCCCTTCAAGGCCCGTCTGTGACCATAGCAGTATCTCCGCCATTCACGCTCTTGTCCAGGACGCCAACATAACGAGCATATGGCACTGTGATCCTTTGGAGATCTCGGTGCTTGCCCAGAACCATCACCACTTCCTTAAGCAAATCTTCACGCTTCCAACCGACAATCTCATCGGTCGCACTCCATTCAACACCAACGTCGATATCGTCGGATCCATCTTCTACTGCAAAGATGCGGCCCGTCAGGCCTTTCAAAAGCTCGTCGACCTTTCCTCGAAGGCCTTCAGCGCCGATGCGTTTAGCATACATGATGAGATAAAGTCGGAACTCGTCTTTAGCGCCGAGCGTTTGGGCTGCTGCCATGCGGTTCTCAAGGTGGGCAATGGAAACGGATGATTCGAAGCCCTCGAATCCCTCAGCAGACAGGAGTTGCTTCACCAGACGCTGCAAGAAATAGGCTCTGCCTTTCAGAAGCGATTGTGATGTCGTATTTCGTTCGAGTAGAGGCACTATTCCGGCTGATATATTCTCGGGATTAATCTCGTCGAGAAAAGTGTTTTGACCAGACGAAGACTTGGCAGAGCTAGTCTTGATCGAAGAGGCAACAGTCGAAATGCTTGTGTCTGTCGTGTTCCAGTACTGTGATCCCACGGCCCACCATGATTCGCTCAAGCGCTGCCAGCAGTACATATTCGGATTGTACGCGAAGCCGTCACCGTTCGACATACCCACCACTATCTTGCCTTGGCAGTTCAGCCGTGCGAACATCACACTGGGTCCATTCGTCAGATGCGGTTGTTGAGCTTGCACTGCTGCGTCCAGCGCCGGCGCAAGAGAGACGGGTGCATGTGGTGAACTCATGGTCTTGATGTTCCATACGTAGCACTGCCCAATGGCAGTCACGGCAAGGAGCCACCAGCCACGACAGTCTAGAATCACGGGCTGCGACTCAAGCACGCAGGCGTTCAGTAACCTTCTGCCAGCAGGTGTCCAGATGTGTACACTGCCGTCCTCGCATGAGGCGGCCCAGAAGTTGCGATTGCCAGTGATCAATAGCACAGCCCTCGGGAGGAAATCTTGCCAGAGCGTCTGGCTTCTCCTTGTCAACGTGACTCGCGTGGGTTCCTTGTCTTGTGCGCGACCAGTCCGTGACGGACCCGACGCATTTCTGGCTTCGAAGACAATTGATGCATCGTTATCATGGTTGTCGCCATTTGGCTGTGGATCGCCCTCATTGCTAATTCTGTGGGGATCCAGAGGACGCAGAATGACATTTCGTACCAGAGGTACCGCAAGCCTCGTTTGGCTGATTGTTGTGACTGGGTTGATTATAGCAGGACGCAAGACTTCTGGCACATCAACGGGCTTGCTGACGCCTGTCGCAGAGCTGGCAGGAACAAGACCATTTTCAGTATTGTGCACGATGGGCGTGGCGCCGGTCTGTTGTGCAGCATGCACTCGTCTTTCGCTGATCTTTCCTTCGTCGTCGTCTCCATCCATCTCAGCGTATTTTCTCTTGTTGCCCAGCAACAGACTCGCCAGCCCGCCCTTGGGCAATCCTTCGTACGGCTTGCTGACATCGACAACCTTTGCTGGCTCATCCGAGGCTGCGACTCCGTGCTTCACTGCAGCCTGAAGCTGTGGCCGCGGGAGATTCGACTCGCCCTGGTTAGAAGATGAGAGCAATAACGGAGCCACTCGTTTCTTTCCATCTTTTGTGATTGTCACTCGCTGTTTCAGTTTATCGATGCGTTCGGCCTGCGGGTTCTTTGGAGGTGCCGGAAGTGGATCTGCAGTGCTTCCATTTGTGAGACCATTTGTGACCGGCTCTTTCATAGTCGCCTGGCTGTTCACCTGAGCGCCGTCGCCCATGAGGTCACCCATTCGACCTTCCACCCTATTCATCTCTGCGTCCTTGCTCTGCTCTTCCAGTAGCAGTGCATCCGTGTTTTCGACAATGCCAACTCTGCGGCCAGCGCCGTATTTGGCAAGTGCCTTGTCGTATTCGCCAGTAGGTGCTGGATAGCCAAGCTCACCCTTCTCGAAGACCAGGGCCGCAATCGTGCCATCCAGTGATGTCAGGTATAGTGTTTCGCCATCGGGACTCCAGGCTAAATCGCTGATCGCCTTGGCACTCAATTCGCTCGTGGTGACAAAAGGTCGCGGGAAGCTCGTATTCCATACTGAAAGTGTCTTGTCCTGTCCTGCACATGCCACCACAGTCACTGCGCCAGGCGAAATATAGTCCTTTGGAATTACTGCAGGCGAAGGCTCTCTGCAGAATAGCCTCGGTGAAAACGCGCAAACCTCGACGGGCCCTTCGTGCCCAATGAGATTGATCTCGCTGTCCCAGCTCCCTCGATTTATGATTGCAACAGAGCTGACTGGCCCATTGACAGCATTCGCGGCTGCTATGTGCGCGCCCTCGGGGCTCCATGAGCATCTTCGGAAATATGTGGTTAGCGGCGAGGTGTTGAAGGGTGCAGAGACGGTGGTTTCGAGGGTGAAATTACTGGTCTGGTCGTAGGCGGTCGCGTTGGGTGGTGGTGAGGTAAAACGGTAGATTTTTATGCTTCGATCGTCGCTTGCAGTAGCAAAGTATTTGTTGGCTGGGTCGAAAGTGATGCCTTTGACGTGCGACTGGTGCTGGGCCAGTGTCTTCAGCTTCTCAAACGTGCTGCCACTCCAGACGACAACCTTGCTATCCAATCCGACAGAGACGAGGATGGAACTGTCGCAGCTCCAGCCAATATCTTGCACATCGTTGTCGTGACCAATCAAGCGGCGGAAGATGCGCCAGTTCTCGACGGGTGGTGCTTCGTTGCTGCCAAACGTCGCATGCGCCGGCGGTCCTGGATCGAGTGTGTATACGCATACAATCTTGTCGTCGGCGCCCGAAGCAAGATATTTGCCGTTGGGACTGAAGCGCACACTGTGGACAGTGCCAGAGTGGTAAGACAGCGACGCGAGCTGCTTGGGCTGTGTCGCATCGCCATTTCCGACATTGCCGTGGCTATCTGAAGCGTTCACGATGGCCTCTGTGCTCCATATGCGTACGTGTCCGTCACCAGCTGCCGTCGCCAGGCGTGCGCCGTCTGGCGAAACATGGCAGCTGTACACTTCGTGATCCTTTTTCTCCCCACCATGGATCAGCCACGATGGCTTGGTAAATCTCATTGTCGCTCGATCATATCGCGTTGATTGAGCGTGTTCGCCGTTTTCGCCTGAGTGGAGTGCGGGTTCGCGCGCGAATGCTGACTATCTGCGGCGTACGATGTTGCTGTTCTGCTCACTGTTACAGTGCGAGCTCGCGCCGAGCTTGACTTGCGCGAACGCGACAGGGACGATCACATGCAGAATCGGGAGCAACCGTCAGAACGCTTTGCAGTAATGCCTTACTTTTAGCACAACCACGGAGGCGAGCCCATTGATTGCCATTTGCTTCAGTCTTACGCGCTTGGTGTCGGTAGGAGCTGTCACGATTTCGACATGATTCATTCTATTGCTATTGATCCTTGACACAACAGAGCAGATCACATTCACTCAACATCGACTCTCCCATCTGACCTGTTGTGGCCTTTTCTCTTCATAATTGAAAGATGTCAGGTTGAGAAATCTGCCTTGTTCGGGATCGAGCTTCTTGGAACGATAGCGTGCATCTGTCCTTGTACTGCCTATCATGGCAGACAAGGCTGGTATAGAGACCAAGTTGAGAGATACAGTACGAAATTGCCAAAGAAGCTTTTGGAGAGCATGTACAACGCCATGTCGAAGATCGACATCTACAGCGAGCCGGCACAAAGTTGAAATTCAACGGACCTGACGACGTGGCGCCAACAGAGCTGAAAACAAGTGATGTCGTTAGAGCGGAGCTTCCAAGCGTTGCTAGTCCATCAGAAGCTCCAACTTCAGCCTGTAGTACCGAGCTGTATGATATGAAGACCGAGCGTGCGGCACCGCTACACGCTTCCAGCGGGAATCAGACTCCAAGAACTCCACTCGACCGACCGTCATACACGTCTCCAGTGGCAAGCAGTCCGTCGGTCTACTCGCAGAGCATCAATAAGTCATCGCGGCAGGAGGGCGAGCCAGCCACAAGCGATTGATTCTGGACATGCGACATCTGTGAGTGGATCAGTCTGCGCTCATGGTATTCGCATACGTACGAGCGGCGCCGGATTAAAGTCGGGCTTTGCATACCACCCTGACCTGTTCGAGTACAAAGTCCGTCCAGATCAATGGGAGCAGTTTACAGCGCAAGTGATTGATGCGACCAAATTCGAGCGCAAGGACTAGGCGCAGATGGTTGTCGCAGCAACCGCTACCGCTTTGACTGGAGCTCTAGTAACCTCGGTGTTCGTTGGACGCAGTATGGGCCGTTCTCTGCAGGAGAAGAAAGTGAAGTCTGGACTTCTTGATACCTCAGCTGGAAAGCTCGGTAATGTACTGAAGTCATGGAACGAGCAGGATTGGAAAGATCTGGGCCTCTTCATGCATCTCGAGCTCAGCGAGTCGGCCATGAAACGTAAGGAGCAGAAAAGCAGATCATTTCGCAAACCAAGCAACCTGTACTCCAGCCGAGAGGACCGTGAAAGAAAGCAGGAGGAGAGGAAGTTCTGGTAAGTCGTGAAATCCGAGGGTATCTGTGATCTGTGAAGATTGCTGATCGCCCGCCTCCTGCTGTCTAGCATTGTGGTCACGAGGCTCGACGAAGAAGGGCTGCCTGCTGACGCGATCCACGACATAGCGGAGAGCGATTTGGCGGCTGAGATGGACAGTAAAGAGCCCATATATGAGATTCCCGAGCTCCATGGAGATGATGAGATGCCAGTGGAGTTGCCCGCGGAAGTGCCTGCTGAGACTCTGGGAGCAAGGAGGGAAGCAGATATATCGCCTGGAGTTGCCGAACTGCCCTTTCCAGTAGGCGAATTAGAGAAAGATCTCGACGCTGAGCGCGGACCTTGATGCTGGTGTACCAGTCTGGCACCTTCGAAGGTCTTCTTCCATGACTGCCGCTCACGGTAGAGCGAAACTCCAGCGAGAGCGCGTGGTGGTGGTGAAGCTGAATCTCACCAGCACGCGAGTCAGCGAATACGATGCTAGCTCGACCTCGCACATTCATCCGCGTGAGGGCACGCGAACGCACGAGAACTGCATGAGCGTTTGGCGGACAGCAGTGTCAAGAGCTCATAGTTTCGCGGGGGATATAGTATATTATCCATGTTCTGGCGAACGTGATCGCTTCAAGTTCCATGTGAAAACGTTGCTTGCTCGCCCCTCGGGCGGCGGGCCCCCTCCCCCGGCTTTTCGATTTGCAAAAAATGACGTGACCCCTGCCAGATTTCTCGAAGCTTGCCCTGACCTTGACTCTGGTAAACAGTTACACCACCCCAACCTGCGAAACAGCCTACGCTCGCCCAGAGCCCTGCTCACTCTCTTCCTATGGCCACTCGACGGCGGCAGTCTCAGAAAGTCTCGATAGACGTACCGATTCCCAACGGCGACATCAAGAAAGCCGCCGACAGACTGACCTCACCAAGCGGCTCGCCTTTCCTGCCCACCTCTCTCGAAGCGGCGCTGCTTGCCATCTATCCAGCCACACTCCTGCTGGGTTCATTGTTCAGCACACTACATCCTGCGAGTCGCAATGCAACATACTTGCCAAACGCGCAATCCTACGATCCGCAGAACGCGCCGAGCTATTTTGCGAAAAAGAGCAACGTCTTCAATGTCTGGTTTGTCAAGATCGGCTGGTTCTGGATCACGCTCGCGTTCATGCTCTTGATCTTCTCGCATTCATCTCTAGGACCCCCACTTCGCCCACAACTCACGAGGAGGCGCATACAAGCTATACTGCGGTACACCTGCGTCACACTCATCTGGATCTTCGTCACGCAGTGGTTCTTCGGGCCGGCGATCATAGATCGAAGCTTTCGATGGACGGGCGGGAAATGTAACCAGGTTCTGTCAAACAGCCTGGATGAGAAGAGAGAAAGGGGAGTCGCGAAGGAGGTGTTTTCGCATGCCGCCTGTAAGGCCGTTAACGGACAATGGATCGGCGGTCACGACATCAGTGGACACGTCTTCCTCCTCATACTCGGAAGCGCGATGCTATGGCTGGAGCTTCTTCCAGCTGTGTTGCGGACAGAAGGTCTTCGCGAGAAGAGGCGTATCATGAGCCCAGACGGCTTAACCAGAAGTGCTTCGTTCGAGGTGGATTCACGTTCGGCGCACACCCAAGCAAAGGACGAGCTGGGATTTGGCATCAAGGCGGCGCTGGGTGTGGCATTCTTGAGTTGGTGGATGCTGCTCATGACTGCAGCATACTTTCACACCTGGTTCGAAAAAGTTACTGGCCTGTTGGTGGCATTCTTGTCAATCTACACTGTGTATTTTCTGCCAAGGGGTGTGCCTGGATTGCGGCAGTGGTTGGGCATGCCTGTACAATAGCTGCGGGCTGGAATCAATCGGTGTGTAGCAAGGAGAAGATTGCAGGCTTCTCCTCTCACATCGATACCTATTTGTGCAATGAAACTCTTGCCAGGCATTTCCAAAAGCGTCGAGCGGAAGTCCGTGATGGTATTTGGCATCTCAGGGTCTCGCGGTCTTGTCGTCGGCACCACATTGCGTTTACAGGCGAGATGAACCTTGACGAGTCGAGATGGTGCCATCTCGTTCACGCAGGCATCATCACGGCAAGGCAAGGCTGTGCAGAATATTGTAGATTGCTATTGCGTGAGGTGCCACGCTAGCAATGCCGAGGGCGGACGTGCGGAGAGATGATCATTGTGTCTGCAATCTTCAGGCACAGCTGGCATACTGTACTCCGGAGTACAGTCACAACGGCGTCTCTTTCATCGTTGATCGGCTTCCAGTCACAGTCCAGTGCAGAAAATGGCAGACCCCGGGCGCCATGATTGCGCATCTACGCCTCCAATCGGCGCCGCAACGCGCAAACGGCGATCCAGGCTGTAGTTACTTCAGAAACCTTGCCTCTCGGCGACCGTAAATCCCTGCGCCTCATTCAGGTTCACGTTCGCCATCGCCAAAACAGCAGTTTGTCTATGCTTGTGCTTCAGCTAGGGTCTGGGCTATCTCGGGAGACCAGAGCGAGAATGTAGCGATTTTATGATCATTCTAGTGCATTAGTAATGAACAAATGAATGAGTTTGAGGTTTGACTTTCCGGACCGCTCTCGCGGCCGGAAACTAAGCCGCTACAGGATTAGAGAGAAACTCTACACGGCTAAGCACAAAATCGAACCAATTATAGTATAGAATAATCAAATCGCTATTCTCGTCTAGGCCGGTTCTAGTAGGTTTTCGGGCTTTTGTATAAACATTTAGTAGGAAGCATCTTCTATCTACGATATTACTACTTAAATACTAAAATCCTATAGTAAAAGTCATACTCCGTATCGGATTCGAGCCTAGCTATATACTCCTTTTTTTTCTAAGGTCGTCCGATATCGAAATCGGGCCTAAACATGTTATCGTCGTTACTAACGCGTCCTTCTAGGTAGCCATCGCGTAGTATATCCTTAAGTCTACTTTCCTTCCCTCTACCAAGCTCCGTATACCTTTAGTATACTTCCGTAGTAGAGGCTAGCGCTTCCGCGTAGTCTCTCCGGTCCCGCCAAAGTAGTTCTAACCTCTTATCGCTTATATCTAACGAGTAATCGGAATCCGACTCCTTAGATAACGAGCTAAGCGACTCCCTAGATAATAAGCGACTTATAGAGCGGCTTGATCGTAGTAGCGTAGACGAGAGTAGCGGGTCTAATTAAGGCTATAGTAGAAAAAGAAGGTATCGTTAGGAGAGGGCGAAATACTATAAGGTTACGTCGAAAATCCGAGAGAACAACCTTACTATAGTAAAGGTTATTCGGTATTAGGCTAGTAATCTACGGAAGAGTTTATATACGCGGCGGCTTAGTAAGCTATCTACATTACT